>LWEC01000240.1:0-60441 GCA_002116305.1 Penicillium italicum | reverse complement strand
GCTATAGGTGTTAATTATTAATTATTATTAATTTTCTGCCAGGCAAAAACCCGGTTGGCGCGATGGCGTCTAAAACCTGCCGTACTGCCTATCCAAATCCCCCCCAGGAGCCGGCTGTAATTTCCAGGGGACGGAACAATACTCGAAGTCACGCTAAGGAATGCCCAATCAGCGGGTAGGATCATTTCCTGGATATGCAATTCAAATCGGAGCTTTATCTAACTCATTCCATAGTTCGTCTCCGAACAGCCCCAGCGATCCCGAGTTCCAATGCAAGTGGGACGGCTGTGGCTATCGAGGCACTTTCAAACGGGAATCCTCTCTACTCCGCCACATTCGGAAAATTCACGTCAGCCCTATGGCTCATCCATGTCCAGTACCAGGTTGTCAGAAGTTATTTAATCGTGCGGACAATCTGGTTCAGCACATACGAAACAAGCACTACACTAAGTAAGGAGGCAATGGGAGCTGTTCGGGATTTCTTTTTTCTTTTTAAAATTTCTTTTTTTTTTCAAAATTTACTCTCTCAGAGTATGTATGTTGTTTTATCTTTTTGTACTTTTTCTTTCTACTTCTCTGTTTCTTATATGGTGAGGGGCTATAACTAGTAAATTTTGTTAAACAAAACATACTGCTTGGTAGAAAGTAAGGTTAGAAAGACTCGAGAGCTACCTAGGTAAAAAGCAAACTTATTGCACGTCAATATCGCCAACATTTTGAAATAGGACCAAGCTTCTAGCCCTATGTCTATTGTAGGTCAGTTACCCACCGAACCCCATTATTTCAACGCTAATTAGGCCGTGCAAAAACGCATGAAGTTGCTCAGCCTGCTTTCGGCACTCTACTAGTGCTTGTTGAAATTATGTCGACCCATTTTTCAGCAACACAAACTTTGAAGTTATCTTAGGAAGGAGAGGGACGTGTCTGGAGACGCGGGATATCTAACTTACCGAGATACAGGATCATGAATGTACTCAAGCCAAACCCCCAATCAGGCAGTCACACGTTACAAATTGCACCGATGATGAATCTCGGCTCGTTTGCTCGTGGATTGCCAAGATATGACAGACGGACTGTTTGAGCTGCTGGAAAATGTTGCTCAAATACAGCACATATAACTTCGTGATCATATAACTTCGTGATAACATTGAATAGATGCAGTTGTCCTAAGGCCCCCTCGGCAGTCACTACAGTGGACCAAAATCAAAAACCCTTCAAAGCCTCCTCAGTCCAGTCCCACAACCTCTCCGCAAGCGCCTCATCCCTCGCTATCGCATCAAGCTTCCCATTCGCTAACTTCCCAACAGGCTCATAATACCCCCCATTCCAAATCTCCGACTTATCCACCGTAGCCGCCCAAGTCTGACTAAACGCTCCCTCATGCGGCTGTATAATCCTCCACCAACTAAGCGCATAAACAAGCATCTTTTCCTTAATCCCAAGATTGTCAACAAGACCTGTCAATACAATACCAGGATGCACAGACACCGACGTGATATCCGGAAACCTCTTCGCGAGCTCGCGCGCGTACACCAAATTCGCCAGCTTGCTCTGTCCATACCGCACCCACGGCCCGCCGAACGAGATATTCTGCGCCGTCTTGAGCTTGTTGAAGATTATCCCGCCGCGCGGGTGCAGGCCCCACCCCTGTGAAGTGAGAAGCACGATGCGCGGGTCGGTGGAGGCTTTGAGGAGGGGTAGGAGCTTTTTGATTAGTAGCGCGTGGCCGAGGTGGTTGGTGCCGAATTGTAGCTCATAGCCATCTACTGTTGTGCTGGGAGGCTGGGCCATTATTCCGGCGTTGCACATTAGGATGTTTAGGGTTGGATGTTGGCTGGTGAAACGCTCCGCGGCTTCTTTGACGGAGCTCAGAGAGGCTAGGTCGCATTCTATGAAAGTGACTGCGAGCTTTGGGTTGTCTTCGTGAATCTGTTTGATCACTTTCTCTGCGTTTGTGGCGTTTCGGCCGCTGAGGTAGATGTGTGATGGGTTGTGTTTGGCGAGGTGGATCGCTGATGCTGCGCCTAGGCCGCCGGTTCCTAAGTTGGCTGTTAGTTGCGGACTTATAAAGAGCAGAAACAAATAGCTTTATACCTCCTGTGATGAATATGGACTTCCCCGTCAGATTGGGGATTTCCGTGTCGGGGTTATAAGTAAGAGGCATGGTCGAGGTTTGAAATTAGGGCTAGATGTGTTGCGTGCAATATTGTGATTAAGAGTGTGTTATTTTAGCTTTGTATGGAGAGTTGTAGTTTCAAAATGATAACAGTATCCTCTGGGTTTGGGTCAGATTTTTATATTGCGAAGTGCACGATTTCTATACTCCTGAGGTCAGTCATCAACTTGCCGGATTGGGAAGCAAGCACCTGGCACATCCAGGTCCCCACATGTGGTTTGCTCCGCCAATGAAAGCGAAGAGTTTCCGAGCTCACCAATGCGATCTGCTCATCTGATCGTTTTGTCTACGGGGTTTAAGTATTTTTTATATCCGCTAGTAGAACGGCTTGATATTGCACCGACATTTAGGCGACGGGTTGTCTAGATTCGTCCGAGTCTGAGGGTGAAGGTACTACCAGTGGCGCAGGGAGGCCAAATGTCCCGAGGTCAACAGTAACCAGCATTCTTACAAATCCACTTCAATGACACCAAGGTCCATCTACTACAATTACGGTTGGTAAGAGTCGAATGTAGAAAACTATGCAAAATGAATATGTTGTATGCAACTATGGAGATATACAGTAATCCAATGCAATCAAACCTACGCACAAATCTATGAGCCCATTCCGAACCAACCCAATATGTACATCGCAAAAAGCCAAAATACTATAAAATAAAACTCATCTACCAGTCATACGAAGTTCGATCGGTCGCAAGATGCAATATGCGACTGAAGCGAAGGCAAAGCCCAACTCAAAGCCGACGTCACCACCGAATTCTGGGTCTCCAGCATGCCTGGCGACAGGTCCCATCCACCACGTTTGGCTCATGCCTACAACAACACCAGCAACACCGACAGCAAACGCCACAGATGCAGCGATTCCAATGGGCAGTTTATCAGGTTTGTCGTAGTCCTCCGGACGATAGCCACCGAATCCACGTCGGAAAACGAAGTGGTCAGCGAGCGCAATACCGGAGTAAATGGCCAGCCAGTAGGCGATAAGGTTCATGAAGTTCTCGAGGACGGTCTCGAAGTGGTCGTAACCGGGGATAGCGATGGCAAGGGAGACACACGAGGCGACGAAAGTCCAGATAAATCGGGGCACGCGCTGGGTAGCATGGCTCAACACCTGCAAGGTCAGGCCGACAGAGTAGATATTGGGGCAGTTGTTGGCGATAATGGACAGGGCCAGGATGACGAGGCAGAATTTACCGAAGCCACCGAGAGGCTCCAGCACAGCTGCGATTAAGCCGCCGTTACCTGAGGCTAGATAGCCCTCGGCGTACTTGTTGTGAACTCCGTCACCCATGGCAGTTGCGGACATGACGGCGATACCGAGGAATTGGGTGAAGATCAGTGGGATGATCAGACCAAGCCAGCCAGCAAAGAAGACCAGGCGACTGCTCTGAGTCTTTGGCTGGTAGACTGTGTAGTCGGCAGCGTAACTGGTCCAGCCAGTTGCGAAACCATAGACAGTGGACCCAAAGGATAGACAGGAACCCATTTCAGAGATTCCGACTCCCATTGGGATGTTGATGAAATCGCCGGAGTGGGCGAATGTGCCGAACACGATGATGAACACAATGGTGGTGGGGATCCAGCTCCAATACTCGTATGCGTGAACGACCTTGTACCCAGCAAAGGTGATGAAGAGCGTGCAGAATGTGATGATGAGAATACCAGCGAAACCAGGGACACTGCCGTTCACCGCTTTGAGGAGCTGGGCACCGACAATGGCGTTGGCAGCAGACCAACCGATACAGGCGATGACGTTGAGGACGGCAACTAGAAAATTATGAATTAGTATACGCATCCAACCCAACGAATATCCCGAGCTAACTTACTGAATTTCACAGGCCACCATCCAAACCAGAATCGCGAGAGCACCATCTGACGTAGTCCAAAGGGAGGACCAAAGCACAAGAAAAAGCACACGGTCATGACACCGAGGAGGTTGAAAAAGAGACAGACCAAAATGGCATCAACGAAGCCCAAACTGAATGCAGACTTTCCAAGAACGCCAATGGCGAAGGAACTGACGACCATGTTTGCAGCCAACCACTAGGTTTGGTCAGTGGAAAAGGCCTCTAGGCCACGGCAATCATGCCAGATAATTGTTGCAGGAACACACCATGCTACCAATGTTGAAATAGGACGTATCGGTCCGCTCAGAATCTGGAACTCGCTCGACACCTCGTTGCTCGATGTTGAACTTGCCAGCTACGCGTTGTAGCTTGGCGTACATCGAATCGCCGTATTCGAAGCTCTCACCGGGCACGGCGCCATCGCTGGAGTTGTCGAATAGCTCATTGTTATTTAAGTACGAGGAATTGTTCACCTGGGGAGCTTTTTCCAGGTCCTCATTTGAGCTGCGGGACGTTTTGGTGAAATTAGGGAGCATCTTTTCGGTTGAAACCTAAGCAACGTATGTTGTTGGCGAAGAAAGGAAGATCAGACCAGACACGGGATTGATCGAAGAGCTGGGTAGGCTCAGCGAGACCTAAGAAGATCAGGATGAAGGAATTGAAGTCAGAAACAGTGTTACATCGTCAGCTTTTTCTTTTTGCTCCACAGAACGGGATATGCTGTTAATATAGCATCTCGTGAGAATTCTTCGCGCGTCCGGCCCCACCGCGACCTCGCACTGTGGCAAAGATAGGCCTGTCGCGTGTTTCCCGTGGGAAAATCCATAAATTCCAGAAGGCAAGCTCGAATGACAAGCCTTTGCGACCCATTGAAGGGTCTGTTGAACCAATCATAATCCTCTTAAAAGCCCTAGCTTATCAAGATGCCAAGGATGGTGCACTCGCTTGGCGTCTTGAACTTGGTGTCGGATTGTCATTGGATGAAAAAGTTGTGTGAGCGGGTCTGAAGGTGGATGGCTCGTCTCGGGATTACAGATAAGTACCTCCGGCTTCCGATATCTCTGATAGTGACAGTATGTTGTATTCTAATACAATTTAAACTCAGCAGACAAGTCTGACAAGTCTGATGATCCTTGTACCAATCACACTTAAAAAAACATCTGGATGTCATTCTTATCATTTTGCAGGGGCCTTGTGCTAAAGCCCTTTCTTGGCATCATCCGAGCCAAACCCTCTTGGCTTTCAATTAAGCTTCCTGGTCCTTGTCAGACGGGAAACGCCGATGTGCGTGAAGTTCCCAAGGTTGACATTTCCAATTGCTTTTAATGTATGTTGTATCACTCACAGTGATTCCCCTCCCCATGTTCGTGCGGGGAAATATCCACGTTGTGACCTAGCGCTTCTATACCCCGGATGTTCTCGGGATGACCCCAACAATATAACCCCAAGGCTTATGCTTCTCAAACATGTATACTTTTGATGCTATTCGATCAGAAATGGGGCAAACGGCCACGCATATACTTTGACAGTGAGCCTACCAAGGCTGAGCCGGTCGGACATGCCCACGCATATCCAAGCATGTTCCGAAGACCATTCTTGTCATATCTCTGGCTTTTGACCATTCTTCTCCCACTGAAGACTATAACCCGTCGTGGAAAAGGCGGCTGAGATTGCTGTTCTGGACTTGAGGTGTGATTGCGGACCAGATCTCTTGACAGATCCGATCATGTAACCTTGCTATCTGTGCTTGATTCTGCCTAGCGCGCTCAGGGCAAATCGAAAGCTCTTCATTGGTTTCGAGGATGGGAAGACGTACTTAACATCATATGTTGAGGCAAATCGAGTGATGTTAGCATGTTCGTTGTTGTTGGCATTTTCTCCTGTCCGTTCAAACTTATTCAACCCAGATTTTCAGGGGCTTCCCGAAAGCAGGAGACCTACTGAGGCGTATTTGTGTTCAGGCTGGTACATCTGTTCCTCAAGTGTCTTATCTCTTTCATCTGTCTCTCTTCTCTATATCTGAGAAGCTTAGTCCCATCCACAATAACTGCGATGGATCGAAGCTAGATTTCTCGAGCTTATTCGATTAACATTATTTCACAGCATTTATGATACTTCCCTGTGTACAGTTTTGCTGATCTGCTCAATCCCCTTCTTCCAGCCATACATCCTGATTAACCAGTTTGAAGCTTGAGAAGCATGCTCCTTACCTACTTCGCCTGGACAAATATTTGGATCCTAGGCGTGATGACTGTGTTCGCTCGTGCCCCGCCATTCACCAGCGATACATTCAACAAATTACAAATCGATACACCTTTACCCCTCGCAGCATTTCTCCATGGACTCCCTCGTTGCTACATGCGGCCGATGTGGCTTGATTGATGCCACCCCTATCGACATCTCATGAAATCTACGCTCGAGATATCTTGCGATGTACAAGCAAGCAATCATTAAGGCGGCTAACCAAAATACATACATCAGTATTGCTAGAACTACGCTTTCACACTAATATGCGGTGCTAGTCTTTCGATTACTGTTCTCCATCGCACCCACCCTCCTTTGGCCATCCGGTTACTATGACGCGCAACGCCAGCTCTCTGAACAACTGCCCGAGAGGAACCTGTATTGAAACGCATGTGGAAAACTTGGAATGACTAGCGTGGTATTCAATGTTGGAGAGGATATCTCGAGCAAAATCAAATAACGATGCATCATTCATTACGATATATGAACACTTTTTCTACATACAAGGATTGCGTTTGGAAGAGAGCAAAGTATTAGCCAATGTTGAAGCCTGTTGACCTTCATGGATGGGCCAATAAGGGCCTGGTTTCTTATGCATTCATCCTTGAATTTGCTTTATGTCGCTATCACTGTCGCGCGTTTGGTCACGTTGCCGTCGCGAACCCTATGTAGTGCCTCAATGATCTTTCTTAATTGTTGTTACCTAAGTTGTCTCGAGGTCTCGGCGTGTTCACGTTGCCACGACGAACCCTGCCTATAGTACTCCTTGTAAACATACCGTTTTAGTTGTATTTCCTCGTCCTTTTCTTCTTGTCGCCTCATGAATTTTAAAATGCTCAACCTTAGAAATACAACAAGCCCGATGATCTGTAGCTAAGTACTGTAAAACTACGCCATTACAATGTATACGATTGGCAAAGGCGGAATATACATCTCGACGGCAAGAGCGATCAAGCTCGATCCTTTGATCACGCGCCACTTCGACCTCAATCTCCTGGTCTTAGGGAACCTCTTGTTTTGTTTTCTTTTTTCATTTCTTTCGCGTCGTATTTTCACGCGCTGGCATAACTGATAGCACCTTTGCTGGTCATTCACACCCTTCTTTATGTCATTGAGGGTTCGAACGGTTGCATAGACGTCACAAAACAATCCGAGCAAATGAGTCCTATCAATCAACAGACAGGCTCAGGCACTATACGTCGCCATTTAGTCTCGCTGTCATTGGTGTTTCGACCCCAGGCAAGCAACAGAGCTAGGTAATTGCATACAAAGAATGACAAACTGTGAAAGAGATATCTTGCTAACCAAGACAGCAGCATGACCGATGCAGTGCAGGAAGAGCCAACTTGCCAAGAAAGGATCCATTACCCTGTGTTTAATCCCCTAGATCCTCGTCACAACCCAGAGATATCAACCTTGTCGTGGCGTCCCAATGAGCAACAGAGTTCGTCTTCGGAATCTCGCAGTCCAATGGCATGGGTCCAATCCATTTCAAGACGATCTCTCCATAGAGCGCGGTCGGGTCTATCAGCATTGAGGTCAAGATTTAGCCACCATTCAAGTGAGGAAGACAGTGAAGACAACCCCGAGCAAGGTTTCGTTAGCCCCGTTGCTCTCAGACGCGAAAGACAACGCCACGGAGTTTCATCCGGGGCGTACACTTCAGATACACAAGAGGACATGAACTTTGGCGCTGAACTTTCTCGCATGAATCTTCCAACATCTTCGCCATCATCCAATACTGATGTGGAGTCTCTTATCCGCCGGGCCTCATCCTTGAGATCGATTCCTGATTCGTTCCTATCATCTCCCGGACCTTCATCTACGCCCATATTTTATCCACCCAGCCGAGCTGTAAGTAATTCGGGTGTAAACTCGACCTATACACTAGCCACCGACCATGACCTTGATTTCCAATTTGGTGGAACTGGAGAGTTGGAGGCAGATATGGATTCTGAGGATCGCTTTGCTCACACCAGGTCTTCGACAGAGAACAATTTGATACAGCAGACATGGGGCATTGCAATCTCTACTGACAAAGAGATTGAAATGCCCGCTCACGAACTGGAAGATCATCGGCCAGTCTGTGAAGAGCAGCAGGCAACACACCTGCAGCAAGAAAACATCAATCATGCAAGTTCGGATACACAAACAAGTGATGATAAACCAAGCTCAATTCCCATCTCAAGACAGTCCTCCGCCGAAGTTCGATTTGCATTTCCCGGAATCTATCATGAAGCGTTGCACCAGTGGGCGAGACAACATGATAGCCCTAGCCGAAGTCCACACACTCCCACTCTCAATGAACACAATCCCAATACTATTCAACGTGTTTCTAGCCTCAGTCAGCACAGTCCAAGCCTCAGTCAGCACAGCCCCAGGCTCTATGGACAAGAAGAATCCCCTTGCGCTTCTCAAACCCCACGCGAACGTATTTTGCTTCAGGATGACACACACAGCAACCTGCCTCAAGATGATGAATACGATGAAGGTGTCATACCTTTGGCCCCACCGCAAACCCCAATCACCCATTCTGAAGAGATGCAACCGTTTCCTTACCCCAATCCCCTCAATTTCATTTCCAACCGGAATCTTCTCGACAGATGGTCATCTATCTCTGAAACAGCAACCACACAGCGCTCAAGTGTTGAAGATTATTCAAGCCGTTACACACCCGCCGGTACCACATCGCGAGATATGACATCAACAGAAGTGACTTCAATGGAATCAATGTCAAACGATACATGGTCCCCATGGTCCCCGATCGACTCTGAACTCCTTTTCCCAAGCCCAGCGGATGAGGGAAATGAGTATTTCCTTGTTAACGGCAAAACAACCAGCCAGTATCCTGACAGAGGCAATCAGCCAGTCAAATCCGCACAGCATACTACGAGCAGCTGTGGTAATACCAGAGCACCTCAAGAACTAACTGAGCTGATCTCTCCAGGGATCATGTCCCTACCGCTCCTGTCTGGTGGCATTCCTGGTGCAGGATTGGAATTTGTGGAAGAGGACACCGATGACGAGTTTTATCCTGGAATTGTTCAGCCAAGACAGCTATGGTAAAATTCTTTGTTGATACTTTTTCATGGAAATGGCCTAACCAAAAGGACCCCCTGTCTCCTTTAGCCACATTGTATTATTATCTACCCACGCTTGTCAGCCTGAATAATTTTTCCACTGCAGCAGTTTATTCTCTCTTTCGTTGTCTTTTCTGTAAAAAATCTTTAGCGGTCTTTGTGCTAATGTTTTGATATGTAGTCACAAAGGAAGGTGGGCTGTACACAGCAATACACCTTCGTGACTAAATCCACCTACGTAGAGATTTATTCAACACAAAGTAGAATCATCCTGTCACTCAGAATCGCTTGTCCTCCATGGTATCACGTATTTGAAGCTACATATATCACCGCCTAATTGATTTTACTACATGTTCAAAGAGTGCCATCACTACCAACATTCAACACCCCTCCCAATTAGGTGAACACCACTCCCAATAAGACCAACACCACTCCCAATAAGGCCAACACCACTCCCATATGGTCAACACCAGAACTCAAGCCATACCCAAGACAACCTGCTCCTGCCTCTCTTGCCATACACTCTTACCCGAGCACGAGCAAACCATCTTATCATTATCCCATACACCCGCACTACGCGCAATAACACCAACAAGGGTATTCTCATCCTCGCGCTTGAAAGGACCCTCTGTCCCCTTCGAGACAACCATACTCCGGCCAATAAGCTCCCATATTGCCACAGGCCGGTCTAAAAACACACTGCCCTTGCCTTCATTGTCAACATCCACGGTACCGAGAATACCTCGGCACTCCGTGGCCGGGGCGGCGGCATCAGCGCCAAGCACCTTCGTCTTCAGAGACTCCCAGATACCACCAGTAGACTCGGCGCCGCGGGAGATATCTCCAGCTTGCCGAATAGTTGTCCAGTATTTACCCGGCGATAGGCCGTTGATTGTCAGGTCGATGAGGGTCATGTTCGGGGAGGCCTGGACCATGCGCGCGAGACCGCGGACATTGTTTGTAACGCTCGTTGAGTGTGTTTCGAGAATGCAGACGGCGGAACCTATTTGGTTAGTGTATATTAGTTGGCATTGCACATATGCGTCGCATGGGATGTCATATAAAACAGTGGTTATAATGAGCCGGGGATTCCGTACTGTTGGTAGTGCCACTGCCGCGGAGGATGGCATCGCGGCCGGTGCTTTCGATCGCGGTTACAATGGAGCTGGGAGGAGCGGTGCCTTCGACAAAGACTAGCTGGTCTTTGAGGTTTGCCTCAACCTTATTGATTCCTGCCGCGGGGTCAGCTTAGATGAAGGTGGGTTTGCGATGTTCTTCTCATGAGATGATCACCTTCCAAGCTGTGTAGAGAGTTGGAGATAGACTTCACGCAACCTTCGCAGGTCATTGGCACCGAGAAGGTCGTCTAGATATAAGAATCGCATTAGTGATGGGTGTTTATGAGTCAGGATGCTCAGATGGGCTGACCTGGAAGGGTTCGATCATGGCGGGGAAGAGACAGTAGATCCGAAATCGGTGGTAAGTATAGGAGTATGTACACAACTCAAAGATAAGAGAGAAAGATTATATCTCAGAATGAATAGATCGGAATAGAAAGATCAGAGTAAAGATCAAAATCAAAACGTGCAATTGCGCTATACAAATTCAAGGTGGGGGCGTCGGATTTCAAATCGAAGGAACTCGGCTTCTGACAAAACGTCATTCCCGAACTTCTCTCCCTTCCAACGTTGCCTCACGAAAAATGTCATCCAGGTGGGCAAATGAAGACCCAGAAACAGAAGCGATTATCGCGCAGCAAAAACGCGACAAAGAACAAAAAAGACGCGCTAAAGCGGAGAAACAGCGACTGGAAGATGCCAACAAAGCTCAAGCTCGGGATGCCAAAGCCAATGGCGAGCTAGGCCCCCCGACAAAACGACGAAGACTCTCCAACGACCCCGATGCCCGTCCAGATGATGCCGAAGTGGTGAGGATCGAGAAGGAACAGAAACACCAGTCGACCCTACTGCGCTTTCCGGCCGGAGAATGGGGGCCCTGCCGGCATGTGGATAACTTCGAAAGGTTGAACCACATTGAGGAGGGCTCGTATGGATGGGTTTCACGCGCAAAGGACATTTCGACAGGAGAAATTGTCGCGCTGAAGAAGCTCAAGCTGGAGAACTCGCCGGACGGGTTCCCAGTCACTGGGCTGCGGGAAATCCAAACACTTCTAGAGGCGCGACACCAAAATGTCGTTTACCTGCGGGAAGTAGTAATGGGCAACAAAATGGACGAGTGCGTTCTCCGTGGTGGCCTTTATATCATATACATATGCTAATCAATTGGTTCCGACAGCGTGTTCCTAGTGATGGATTTCCACGAACACGACCTCAAAGCCCTACTAGACGAAATGCGCGAGCCTTTCCTTCCTTCGGAGATCAAGACCGTCTTGCTACAGGTAGTTGGAGGACTCGAATTCCTACATTCACAGTGGATCATGCATCGCGACCTCAAGACCTCCAACCTTTTAATGAACAACCGTGGCGAACTCAAGATCGCCGACTTTGGTATGGCCCGCTACTTCGGCGATCCACCTCCCAAAATGACACAGCTCGTTGTGACACTTTGGTACCGAGCGCCGGAGCTGCTCCTCGGCGCCGATAAGTACGGCACGGAGATCGACATGTGGAGCATTGGCTGTATCTTCGGCGAGCTGCTCACCAAAGAGCCTCTCTTACAGGGCAAGAATGAAGTTGACCAGGTGTCCAAAATCTTCGCCTTGACCGGGCCACCGAACTCTGAAACATGGCCTGGATTCCGATCATTGCCCAATGCCAAGTCCTTGCGGCTTCCATCGACATCGGCACCTTCTTCGGCCGGCAACCCGCCTCTACTGCCTCGCTCCCGATTCCCTTACCTGACCAATGCGGGCTTGAGTCTCATGTCAGGTTTGCTAGCCCTCAATCCGGCCTCCCGTCCTACGGCAAGACAATGCCTCGATCACAAATATTTCAAGGAAGACCCGCGCCCGAAACCGCGCGAAATGTTCCCTACGTTTCCCTCCAAGGCTGGCATGGAGAAACGCAGACGTCATCACACGCCTGAGGCTCCTAAACGGGGCCAGGAAGCACCCGAGCTGGACTTTGCGGGTGTCTTTGGAGGTGCTCAGGGTGGAGACACAGGTGAAGCAGGGGCTGGATTTGCTCTTCGATTGGGATAAGTGCTTTTATTCAGGCTGTGAGAGTAAACAATACCAGATTTTTTCTTTTTTTTTGGCTGCATTTGCGTTGATCTTCACTGTACAATAGAATTCACTTCGGAGATGCGCTCCGTGTCTAACATTCCGTTTCAAGTGCCCCTTAAGCTTTTAATCAGGTAGAATTCAATCTCAATGTATTTAGGGAAACATCCAGAATGGAATTATATAGAAATTCAGAAACAAACTTGTTGTCAATAGCTATATATGTGGCTATGCATAATCAAGGAGTTACTCAGGTAGCCGCGGACAGGGTTGATATATCGCCCCCAAGCTGACCGGCTCCCGAAGCTTCTTTTCTTCTGCAACATCCCCACATATTCTTACATCTCACTCATTCTGAACCTATTCCTTTTCTTACACTCTTCTCCTTAATTTGTTTAATTTATATCCTTTCCGTCATGGCGACCAAACAACCCGTTTCGTTCGACGCCATCATCCAGGCTGGTAATCACTCCAACCCGAACACTTGACACCTAGCACTTCGCGAAATCTGACTGTTTCCCTCCACAGACCGCCAGAAGAAGAAGCACGAGGACCTCGCAAACCAACTTCTCGGAAAGAACCGCAGATCAAGCGCGCCAGGCTCGGGCTCCGGTGCCGGCAAGAAAGCGCAGAACAAAGCACAGAATGCAAAGCCTGGAAGCTTAGCAAGCAGGATCGGAGTAGCCAAGGTATGAACAATTCCACCATATGAGCATGCTTGCGACCATCAATGCGACCACTATTGAGGAATAATCGTTGACAATCTCTCGCGTCAAAATTTAGCGCTCCGCGTCAGCGACCGTGCAACCCAACAAGAACAAGCCCGCACCCACTGCGAATAACAACCGAACGCGCGGCAAAGCTGGCAGGAAAGAACGCGTGAATGCGGATCAGGTCTGGGCAGCTTTTCAACCCGGTGATGTTCAAGGAAACACGCGACCAGGCAACTTCGCACAAAACAGCCGTCTATCCGGTGGCAGCAACATGACCATTAAGGGAGCCTCGGGCCCATTCTTTGTCGTCGGAAGGAACTTTGCGCCTGGGACAACAGCTGCCGATATTCAGTCTGCTCTGGAGCCCATAACAGGTCCTATGCTCAGCTGCCAGATAGTAGCAAGCCAGCCGAGTGTTGTTGCGGAATTTGCATATGCGGAGAAGACAGCTGCAGAGCTGTCAGTTGCCAATTTCCACAACCAGAGGGTAAATGCTGTTCCTGTATAAAACCGAAAAATTGATGCTGACACATGCTCTCTAGGCTGATGGGAGACTGCTTACAATGACTCTTAAATCGACGAGGGCTGCAACGCACCAAGATCCCTTCAGCGCACTCCGAGCACAAGCTGATCAGGAACGACTCCGAGCTCGTCGTGTCCCAGGCCATGTAGACGACCTGCTATCCGAGGACCAGGGAAACTCGCCGACTGGCCTCTACAGCGATGAAATGATGGTCGATGCCCCAGCGCGCAATACCCAGAAGAACCAGAACCAACGGAAATGGCGTCGTTGAGCATCCGAGGTTGAGCATTACAAACTTGAAGTTGGATAGCGTTGTTGGTGTAAGGAGTATGCCCTGCCCGAAATATTCGTGGAGATCATGATTCTTGCACTCTCATGAAATGTATGATATGGTCACAGCAGTTTATGGACATTTTTTTAGCATTCAGAGCATACTGCAGCTAGCGGACAAATCGGACAAAATCTTAAAGTTTAAAGGACTTTTCTTCTGCAGGTCAATTAGTATCATCTATCTTCCGAGACTTGCTTATTTACAACTGCGTCGAAAAGGAATTGGCAAAACTATAGGTAACAACACAAGACTGGGGGTATTTGACCCTTGCAGTAACATTGGAAACAATAAATAGTCTTCCCCGGTCCTGAAAGCATTGCTGTTCAAAAGAAATTCAAAAAGAATCTCTAAATACAAGAGCTAAACGAGTCCCTGCCCCTTGGAGGCCTGAGGGATGACGCAACTGAAGCTCAATATATACCAAAACACGACAACCATAAAAAATAAGAGCAAAAACCCGAGTATAACCGAGTAAGATCGGGTCACATAGCCATGAATAGGTCTCCAGCTGCCCATGCATCGTCAAAATTCCCCAAGAAGAAAAGAATGATCAAATTGTAGAAGAAGTGGGTGGTGGTATTGCGAATGCAGGATTGCAAATGGGTGCACTTGCCACAATCTCAGGAAGGTTGGTTCCCACATACATAACGTTACTATTATCAGGTATACTCAAACAATGTAGCATATGGTGGAGCCAGATACCAGACAGTCGTGCACCCGTTGGAGGAGTATTGGGGGGATCACGGTTTATACAAGCTCGCACGTCAATCCACCGGGGAAGCATGGGTTGATCATTATGGAAGATGTTGACTTGCAATGTCACGTTATCCACCGGGACCTCACCAGCCGCTGTGGACATCGACGTTGAAGCAGAGACAGGCAGGGGCGCCCCACTGAGTGCTTCAAGGTAAGCTCTATCGCTTTGGAAAATCTTCATTGCCATAGAACCAGTATCCTCCAACACAGTGAGTGCCATGGTATGCCTGGATGTGTTTATTCTCGATGTGTTAGGATTCCGGATTGATACTCTAATCTGTTTTGTGTCAGCATTCGTTTACAAACTTTCACCTGGAAAGTCATACCTCATGCAAGGCGTAGAGCGGAGTTTGCGGACGCAGATAGAAGAACAAATACATCGGTTCCGGTTTGTAGTCGTCCATCTATAAGTCAATGTCAGAGCTGTCTGTATGCAGGAGTGAGATGTGCCTATGTCTTCGCGCTGGACTAACTTGATTAAACAAGGAGTCTACGTATGAATTCGGGGATGAAGCTCAGATCTTTCTTGTATTTCAACTCACCCCTTCTACCCAAACACCATGTGGGCCACGTTCCTGACTCAGAGCGAGAAATTCCTCCATGACCATTTTCTTCGGACCGGCAACCATTTCTCCATGCACCCAGTATGTGACTGTCGTTTCATCCCAGACAAGCTTGCCGGAACGGTAGGCATCCATGATGGCTAGCACGTTGGAGGTATTCCCATTGTCCTGCCCCACCTCATCGAAGCTCTTTTTGACCTTCTTCAGAATGTCCAGGCGTTGGACGACTTCCCAGCTAAGGCCGCTAGGCTCGGAGTTGATCATGTCTCTGCAAAAGAGAGGGTAAGTCATTGTGATGAGAAAGGCAGAGTGTAGCAAGTAGGATCTCCTTACGTCTGCTTCTGTTTGATCTGTTGGTACATCTTCAATTTATGTTCAAAAATGGCAGGCATGATGTTCTCATCGATGCGTCTGTGACATCTTGCAATTTGGCCGTCGACATCACTGCCACGAAAACTTTAGTCAAAAGGCGATAAACAGAGAAATCTGGAACGGGTCTTACTCCTCAGCGACATCGGTATCGTTCGCATGCCATCCTTCGGGCAGCTTGGTAGGATCGGTTATAGGTTCGTCACGGTGTCCCCACGCTTTCGGTGGCTCGAAAATCTGGCCGCTTGATGAAACAGTACCAGAAAGACGTAGCTCTTCCCCGCGCTCAAGTATTTCGTTTGCAAGTCCAACATGAGGCAGACTTGGATCTAGCTTCTTTTCAAAGGGGTCTTGTGTAAGTACTTCTCATAGTACAAGAGCTAAGGGAATACAATACCTTCTTCCCTTTCTTTGCAGCGGGCTTGCGAGCCTGGCTGGCGGTAGAGCTAGTCCCCTTCGAGCTCCTGCGTCGCTTCTCCTCCGGAAGACCTGGTAAAAGCTTCTCGTCGGCTTTTCTTTTATGACGAGTGGTAGGCATTTTGAATCAACGCCACATGGGTTGATTGGTAGAAAGGGACTGGAAAAAGGGTTGGATTGATCTCAACCAAGGCGAGAGAGAGACACGGAAGTGAGAAGAAGTGAATTTTGAACCCAGACAGCTTTTATAAATTCGAAATATCAACTTTTGTCTGCTGTCAAACAAAGGAAACTGCAAGGAAAGAAAGACTCGGTAGCCACGGACTCCAGACATCAGGACCAAACAAACTCGTGGGCTCCAACACAACGGCAAAGCTCATTGATATGCGAGCGAGAACGGCCCAACAAAGAAATGTTTTGAGCCGAGGCTAGCAAGGGTAGGATGTGAACCAAGAAAAAGAGCGCAAAGCCCTTCAAAGAGAAAGAAAAAGCTGGGCTAAAGATAGTAGCCAATGAAGTAGCCAAAGACTTTCTTGAGGCTTACTCTGTAGTTAGAGCAGCGGTGACATGATGGTGGCAGCATGGAAAATGTAAACGAGTAAACTGAGTACCTTTTGGTAATTGTTGAGACGAGCAGAAACAATATATTCACACCGCTATTCAAAAATTAGAACCCGTAAGACTAAACCAAAGGACGTACTTGGCTAATAATCCTCCTATACCTAAGATATCTCTTATACGTGAATAGTCGATAATGTGATTTTGTGAACTATAAGGTCCGATTCTGCTCTTCCTAGCTGACACTTTATAGATCAGGAGAAGGAGAAAAATTAAGAAGTCGAACTAAAATCATAAAAAGAAATGTAGCCTTGAAGTATGGGTGAGTTACCATGTAATCAGTTTCTAGGGATCGAAAATTCATCGATGAAATAAGACTTAGTCCTTGAATGTGTGTCCTGGTAATGAAGTGAAGATCCCAATTCGACATTCAGATTTTGCATACAGTCTCTGAAAAGCGCGGGATAACAGTGAATATGTAATAGATATCCGCTACCTGTCTATTACCAGTTACTGTCTTAGTCTCTTCCCACAAAAGAGGTCGCCCATTCAGGCCTCTATATCCTGCCGTGGATTAGGGCACGGGGAATAAAAGTCCCCGAGCGCACCAATTTCCAAAGTCGCGTGTACTGCTGAACATTTCTGAAGCGCATGTGACCCATATAGTCTCGTTCGACGATCAGGAACGCTTCTATACCATCGTAGAATTGGTTGAAGCCTAAAAGGAAACCAGTCGCCAAAGACGAAATATAATGAAAGAAGGTTTAGGAACATCATTTCAAGGAAATCGATAAGGACCTGATACGTATTTTCGTTGAGTTTAGGGTAAGGCTCGGACGAGGGTCATGACGAGAAAGGCAGGGCATGTTGAGCTCTAAATGTGACACTTTCTTGGGGGCTGTTTTTGTAAACGTCGTACAAAACTCCCCCTGGCATGTATCTCTCATGCCACCAGCCAGAGTAGATCAGCACTGTGTTAAGACGAAAGAGAAAGCGACGTACTCAAACTTGTGAAGATTCTCCGCCACCCTAGTTAGGTATGATAGGAATATATAAAGTCATCGCATAAGTCAAACCGGTTTGGATGGAGATGCGAGCGCAACACGAGAATCTTTTTGTCCCATAGACACAATATTGAGTGGTATAGATGTATCCTTTCCACGGGACCTGTTCAGAGGTTAAGTTCACCTCGGACTGTAGATAGAGAGTCTTGAAGGGTATCGAAGCGGCAATTTTGTACACCCTAGAGCTGCAGAGCACAACGGCTTTAAAAGAGAGGTAATCCAACCGAGTTGTGATGTGAGATAAGCATTATGTTGATTTCTTTACGTTTTCCAAGACAACTCATACTTAGAATGGAACACAAGGTCTCCGGGGGCAGTCTACGCAGTCTTGTAGCGCTCAGGGTTCCCGTTTAGGAAGGACTTGGTGCCTGAATGCCTTATTTTAGGACGGCAGGATCACCATTACACGTGCCTCAGTAATCCAAGTGCCCTGGATCTGGCGTTGTACCGGTTGCACAAGCTTTTGACAGCTTAGAAAATGAACCTTTTGTATACCAAATTAATCCAGGCATCTCTGTATTTTTGCGTTCTCAAGGGCACAAGAAGGAGATGTATGAATTTGTATGGTGTGAAAGGCTTCATCGAGCCGTCCTGGAAAATGGAGACGCTTAAATTTGTGTCGGATGACAAACTTCACGTTGATATTTACAAAACATTGTATAGAGCGGTGCCCTGAGCATAGGCAGTCCCCCAGCAGTTGGTTGGATAGGTCCATCTTATCAATCACATTAGCATAGATTCCAAGACAGGGAGGGAAGACCCTGATGTAACATCAGGACAGAAGAGATTTTCCCAAGTGACAAATTAATGCGTTCTTTTTCCCAATGGGGTATGAGGCCGATGCATCATCAGTTCCAAGTTCGCGGCCAAAAGCCCGCAGGGCGCCACTATAACATAGACCGCAAAATGAACAAATCCTTCGCTTCAAAATGGATCTTTTCTAATCTGGTTGTGTCCGCGTGTTGTCGTACCACCATGATATAGCGCGAGAAGTTAGACCTAACCAGGACGCACCGCCGAACCTCCTAACCCTAACGACCCCCAATATCACGAGACCCCGAGAGTAGTTCGTCTTGCGATCGAAGCACTCGAGAATCACCCATTTCAGACTTTTCCCCAAAACACACATGATGGGACGTTTGAATGTGAGATTTTCAACCCAACAGTCGTTTATGCCCACCTACAATGGGGGCGAAAATGTGGATTTTATGTTGACCTTGGACCCACGCGAAAGGTCCGAGCCAGGTCCACGAGGAATAACAAATTGCCGTGTTGTACTCGCTAAGCCCGATGAACGCCTGACTCCGTTGGCGGGCATAAAATTATGAAAAACTAACTTTATACAACGATCCACATGCATCACTACACTTTTTGGACGCCAAATTGACTACCAAATGTACACTAAAGTAGAATTCAGTGATTGTTCCCGGATCTTTTGACCGTTTAAGACGAATAATCTTTTAGTGCGGTATCTTACATGTGGATACTTGGAATCCTGACTCCGAGCCAGTTAGTGGCTCATCTCGCGAATTGGGATGGTGATCAGATCCGGAAGGAACTGAAAGGGGAAGGATCAAAGATGTCTTGTTTAGCAATGGGTTGACCACTTCGTTTCCTACTCCTTGGGTGACTCTCTAGTACAGAGTAGACTTTAGCACGACCTGTATTAGGTAGAAGGTCTCTACCCAAAACTTAACCTAGATCTAGAGACTAGGGCACTAGAAAACCTAGTTTAGGCCTAGTTCTACCTTGGTTTACAACTTAGGGGAATTAGAGGCTTATCTTTGTAAAGGATATGAGCCTAAAAAATACCACAATAACTGGATCGATCGGGAAGAGTATTGGTAATACAACACTACCAACCTTGGAATGCTCTTACCAAAAAAGACCTCTATGTCAACCCTTATAGTTGACATGCTAGGTCACCAATTCATAACCCCCTCTATGTGAGAAGTCGCACTCTTATTAAGACAAAATACTAAGCGGTATAAAAACGGAGAAACTTTGTCAGTTCAGTTAGCTTGAGTCGAGTCATACATGTCCTCCATGCACACCATCCCTTGCTATACACCCAGATCTCTCTCATAAAATTAAAGATAAAACATGTGGTACAACGTGGACTATTAGAGAGATGGGATAAATAAAAGCCATAAAGTAGATGCTGATAATGATCTAACTACTACCGTAAAGCTCTTTATAAAGCTCCATGGCGACAAAGGGACAAAAGCCCGAAAGCCACAAGGGACAACAAAGTGGGCAAAGAGAGATCCGTCAACCTGCATCTAATTGCATCCCATTCCACTTCCCTAGTAATGAAGCAATCCTTTCCATGAGCGCTTCTTGTCTCACCAGTAAGAATGCTAATGGCTACCAACAACAGCAAACTTCGACTTTTTTCGAAGAGAAGGGGTATATTTCATGAATAAGAACGGAACTGGCAGTGCTAGGCAGGAAACTCCCCCAAGAATACTGATCGCTGGACCAATGCCCAGGTTATGGGCCATCGGCGCTGCCGCAACAGGTAGAGCGCAAGCGAGCACAGACCGAAGGATAGTGTTTGCAGAGACAGCGCTTGCCGCGTAGGGTCCGTATGTATCGACGGGGAAATTCAAGCATTGTTGGAAGACCAAAGTAAAGCTAGCCCCAATGAAGCCTAGGAATGATATTTAGTTCATGATCGGAGCCTCGTTGAATTCAAGGTGAAAAGTAGGGAGGAAGGGGGTGACAGAAAGAGAAGACAAGTCTTACCAGCCGCAACCACTGGCGAAGGCCATGGGTACTTAGGGGCTGCCGTCCAGGCAAACCAAAATAAGCCAGTTGTGAGAAGGAAACCACCCACGATAAGCGGCGGTAAACGAGCTTCTGCGACAGCCTTCCCGTGATTTAGTTTGACGGCCCTTTTATAATAAGGCTGGAAAAGAAAATTCAAAGGAGCGGCAAGAATAACACCTATTAGAATCCCCAGAAACGTCAAGGAGGAAGACATTAGAGACCAATGCCGTTGCTCCCGAAAAACGATCGGGAAAATCTCCAGAGTTAAGTAGATCAAGCTGTAAGTGAAAGAAGCATAGAGTGCCGTACAGGTAACCAGAGGCTCAGTTACAAGCATTCTGTTGTTGTTTGTTAGTATTGGGCAGTAGTAGGTAAAATGGCAGAGCTTTCAAGAGGCAAACCATCAGACTTACCTTAACGGGCGGCCGAAATATTTGGTCATCACATTGCTCGCATTGATCTCCTCTTTTTCATGCGGATGCCAATATCGTTGATCTCCCGTGCTCTTGCGTAGCTTCTGTGCCTTGTGTTTTAAAAGAGCCGGTGCAAAAGTCTCGGGGAGACAGAAGAAAGACAAAAGGGTAAGGGAAAATACAATGATGGCCTCCATGTATGCCGTCCCTATGGCCGTTAGAATAAGTTGAGGGAAGGCAAGACGCGTTGTGGGGAACATACAGCGCCAGCCTATATCTGGGCGAATGACTACCGCCGCACCAATTATGGGGCCTAGAGTTGGACCGCCTGAGATGCAGATGGAGACAAATGCCATTGCTATTCCTCGAGCCTCTGGAGATCACATGTCGCCCAATGCAGCAGGGACATTACTTATCGGTGCCGATGCGAAGATTCCTCCCAGAAACCGTGTTATCAGAATACTGGCAGCATTCCTGCTAACCGCAGTACCGATTCTAAAGCAGCCCATTACCACAAATGGTGGGAGCATTCCAATTCGACGACCATAGACCTCACTAATAGGCGCCCAAAGCAAGGGGCCAAATGCCCAGCCTAGTAATTCGATCAGCCATGTGTTTCAATGCTCAGAATTTAGAGGTGAGAAATGATGCACAGGAACTGTGAGGGGAAACACACCTAGGACGAACAAAGCTACAGTGAGAGAAGTGACCTCTGATTCTACTCCTGTATATTCAGCGATTTCCGTATTGGCCGAGGACAAAATTGATGAGCCCAAAGCGCCGGCCAAGGCCAAAAGGCTCATCTGAGCGGTGAGCCATATTTTGTACGCAGGATGAAAGTTCTGCGGGTTTGATTTCTCCCCTGGCTCAAAAGTCACACGGAAGCTTGTTTCTTCCCCTTGTGGGGCGACATGAGAGGCAGACAGAGTGTTTGAAGTCAAAGGACGAGGCAGACTTTTAAAAGAAGGCGGTCGTTCCATCATGGAATTCAATTTTCCCGACGTTCAACCTCAGGTCGCAGGCTGAGTTAATTCTTTTTGGAGAAGAGCCCGCGCATAGGAAGTGAACGAGGCGTTCCTCTTAGCCGGTCAAGCCTCCAGCAAGGCGGCCTATGAGAGAGTTTCTAGAAGACCAGGAGAATGGATACTTTCAAGGTCCCCACTCCCATCCCCCAGGCGGAGAAAAATCCGGGTTAACCCGCCTGTAAAAATTTTGCACCAAAATTACAGACCCTCGCAAGCGAGTGTCCACCTATCTGAAAGGATCAACCGGCACTACACCTTTTACTATGTTGTAGACCATAAGAGGTACGGAGTATATCTATAACTGTTGGTTTTCCCTAATAATGTTATGTAATATACTTTCATTTCAAGTGTGGCAACAGTTTTCTAACACTTTTATACAATGTTAAGGGTGAGTTTTAGGGACACCTCTAAAGTTCTAATATACAAGGCGTATAATCAGTTAAATTGTTAAATCGTAATATCACCAGGGACCCCGAAAACCTAGCCTAAACTCGAAATATCCGATTTCGATTGATAAGATTATAGTATGCATCCTTTCAGAATAGGACTTGAAAGAAAATCGTAGTCCTAAATTATATTTTTCTATGTATATTTCTAGCACTGTCGGAGTGGAGTATTATACGTAGTTCTAACGGGTTTTTCAAAAAAAAAAAAGCGAATACTAAGTCTATGCCTTGTTAGCCTAAGCTTCTTGAAATTTCAAATTGATCTTAGCCATACTGGGGTGGGGTGGTTAATAGTTAAAGAGAAAATTTTGAATTATCCAAAAAGTGTCACAAGGTGATCCCTTTCAAATTTTGGATGGCGGATTCTCGCTTACGAGGATCCGTATTTTTTTGGAAAAAAAAAATTTTTAGGGGCCAAAAACAGAGTATAGGGTGAAAGGCCCATTCTAGTGCCCAGAGAAGCGTTTGAATCACATTAAAAAAGCTTTAATGGTGAGACCGAGAGCTACAGCAGCCTATCACATCTTCGCTCTTGAACTATCCAAGCATTGGCTGGTTTAATAGCCCTAGCGCACATCTCCTTCTTGGTATTGACCTTTTTGAGGAAGAGGGGCCAAAAAGGTACTTGGTTAAAGTTTGTGACAGGCTTTGAAATTGTCGCTTACTACGTATGCTTTACCCGTCCGAGCTGAATCTTTATTGCATTTGGGATAGAAATAGCGCTGCACATGCACAGGGGGGGTATTGACAAGTATAAGAAAGGAATCTTGTGTGTGATCTACGGATGGCCGGGGTGTGGGTCACCCGTACGCTAACGGCATTATACGCCTGTCTCCACTACGCTTGTATCCACTACAACTGTACCTATCCACTACACTTGTATCCACTACGATTTCTGAACGCGTCGGGCGGCTCCAGTTGTGTATTGCCCCACGCATCAAGGTGGCAACCACGGAGCAGTCAGAAGAGCCAGGGATGTTGAATTGTTCCCCCAGAATCAAAAATCCCTCGGACCTTTCTGGTGGTTGCCTAGAGACCCACACACCACGATATGTCTCCGACTCTCATCTAAAAAATCCATGTGGGATTCACCCACTTTTTCCTGCTATAGGGACTTTGTACGGTAAATATTCCCGAATTAATCTCATGAACATGTCTATTAGATTGCATTGTCCAAATTTTCCTCAATTGCTCTTTGATTGCATTGGTCGGATTTCCTTGAATCGTTCTCTTCTACATTGTACATTTCCCTGAATTTGCTAATTCATACATATGTAGTATGCCGGTCAGATAGTTGGCAGTTAGTGATGCTTAAAACCCCCATCGCTATAGGTTGAATTGATGGTTAAGAACCCTATTGTTTGGATATCTAAATGGGTTGAAGTGTTAAATACTGATTGTTTTTTTAATACTCTTTCTGTGTATGAGGTAAAAGATTTGGGCGGAAATGGGTTAGTCCCATAGGTATAGACAATGGTGCTCCTCTACCGCGCTTGAATATGGGCGAACAAGACTACTCTTTAGATGTACTTGTTTTTCTGAATTCGGTTGGTTACCCCGAAGGAGGGTCGATTCGGCCATCCCGAAGGAGGGTCTGGGGCTCGAACTTGCCACTTCAGCAATTTAACCATCATTCCATTGCCGACTAGTAGATAATCATCTCCAAGGTACTCCCGGCTACCAAGTTTAGTTCGCCGTCTACAAGTATTAAGTAAACGCTGTATTCCCTTTTGTAAACCGCAAGAACAACACTTCTCAACAGCGAAAAATGTTGGACAAGAACGAAGCCCCGTCCACCTCCGTGGATGCGCTTGATAAATCCGACAGTCCCTTCCAAAATGAAGAGCCACTACCCAGACGACGCTGGTGGCAGTGGCACGAGCCAGGGACTTCCAAAGAGGAGAAGTGGCTGATCTTCAAGCTCGACTTTTTTATCTTATCCTACTCATGTCTTGTATGTTCCCTGCTTTACCCCATGCTATTTGCACTTAGTTACTAACATGGCCTACCCTGTGTAGACCTTTTTTATCAAGTATCTGGTACGTACACCATGGTCGTTTTGAAGATTGGCCTGGATTGCAATCCAAAGCCACTGCGAACTCGAATCACGACAGTCGTTTAACCTTCACTTTAGGACCAAACTAATGTCACCAACGCGTATGTCTCGGGGATGAAAGAGGACCTCAAGCTTAGTAAGTCAGCCAACTTGCATCCATGGATCCATGGATCCGTCCACGGGTGGAAACCTTGGAAGAACCTTCCAAGGTTGGAAAGACCCAGGCCATGACTAAGCATCTAATCTCTTTGCAGAGGGAAATGAACTCAACTGGTTCACAACTTATTTCAATATCGGTATCATGGTTGGAGGACCATTTATCACAATGGCACTGACAGTTTTCAAACCGCGATACCTGTTGCCGGTCAGCACAATGATATGGTCCTTCTTCGTATTGTTTATGTACAAGGTGGAGAATGCCAAGACACTCTATGGTTTACGGTAAGTGTTATTCCCAGCATCCCGTCTAAACCCCATCACTCAGTTCTAACACCCAAACAGATTTTGTGCCGGTCTCTTTGAATCTGGGGCCATGCCAGGCGCCTTTTACATGGTAATTTTTCACGCACTGGTGCTCGCTCATTTGTCCTGTGGGTGATTAAGCATGCTATTAGATTGGAAGCTGGTACCGCACTTCAGAGATCAGTCGACGATCAGCACTTTACTGGTTTGCTTCGATTGGTGGAGGAATTTTCTCAGGTTATATCCAGGCCGGACTGTAAGTATATTGGGATTATGTGTATATGACATAACTAATTTGGCTCCAGGCACGAAAACATGAATGGGAGACTCGGCCTTGCCTCTTGGCGCTGGGTCTTCATCTTTGACTTTATTATCGGCATTCCGATCGCAATTTTTGGATTCTTCTGCTGTCCGGGTAAGGAAGCACATGGATTCTGTCAATTTGGCTCCGTTCCATGCTAATACTAAACACGATTCTAGATGAACCGGGCAGAGATCGGCCTTGGTGGATGACGGAGAAAGAGCAAAAGATGGCTATCAAACGGATCAGTGACGAAGGCCGCGACACATCCAAGATGGAGTGGAACTTGGGTACACTTAAGCGATTGTTGACCTCCTGGCAGCTGTATGGCTTTTGTCTAGCTTGGGGGTAAGTTCCCTCTACTATCGTCCTTGCCTTTCCATCCCAGGGCTAACAAACTCTCACCGGAAATTAGCTTCATGGAGTGTACATGCGGAGTCAACCTCCAACGATGGATGACCCTATTCCTGAAGTCTCTGAAGGTGGACGGTCATCCTAAGTACAGTATTCAGAAGATCAACAGTCTGCCCACAGTCATCGGATGCGTTGTAAGTATTGATTTTGACTCAGCCACGGCCCATTTTAATACTAATCCCGAGTACAGGAGCTTGCATGGCTTTTAATCAGTTCCACGGCGGCAGACCATTTTAAAACTCGTGCACCCATCATTTGCTTTTTGGCGCTACTTCAGCTCGCTGCTTACATCGTATTCCACGTCTGGTCCTCTAATACTGCCCTCATTACCGGGATGTACTATTTATGCGCTTCCTATGGTGCCATTTCGCCACTGATCAGCTCATGGCTGAACTCCTGCTGCGGCGGAGACAGACAGCTCCGTGCGCTGTCGACCTCACTCATGATTTCAATCGGCTAGTAAGTTGACTCTCTTCTCCCCTCATTAGGTTGTAATTGTGTTGATGCTGATATTCTATGCCAGTGCTGTCGAAACTGTCTCTCAGCAATTCATGTTCCCCACTTCGGAGGCACCGCGGTTCAAACGGACCCATGGCTACATTTTTGGGATTGTTTGGGTGGTTGTCCTGATAATTTGGTGTGGGGCTCTGTTGCCATTGATTGAAAGATACTTTTCGAAGAGGCGCAGACAAACTGGTATCAACTGTTGAAGGACAACTAGCTGGATGATGGTTGCGTCTAGCACTGAGGAGATTTCTTGGGTTCACTGGTGAGATTTGAACCAATTTGACGGTGCTATAGCAATAGCAGGGATAGTAATATGATTACCACATCTATTCGATGGGTTAAACTTAGCTGAACCTGAGCTTCCATGACTATTTAGCCGACTTTAGAACTTATGCCACGTGATAAACGACCTTAGGTGTATCGCTGTCTATGTGTTTCCTTCAATTGGACAGATTTTCACTAAGCAAGCAATAGGCAATGCATGCACCGTCGTGGGAAGACTGATAGACCTCAACTCAAGGGGTTTTTATCCCACCTTCTGGTATACTTCAACCGCCCGTCGAGTGATTTATGGGTGTTGCTTGTGAGATTTTGGCATAGAACCTGCTCCGTATAACTATTGGACTTGCGTGTCGCCAATGTTCACTGATCCCACGGATGCTCTCGTAACGCAGGATCTCTCCATGTAGGCTTACGTTGATGGCCTTGAGGGTAGCTCCCTTGTAGTATACAAATCTTGGCTGTGTTACCACTAATATTGAAACTGTGGAGGCCTCCCATTCAGGAATATTATTCCACGGAGAGGAAAAAGCTGGTGAATAACGGACATTGGTTTAGGATACGTCTAAAGTAAGTAAATGTAACAACGCTCAACATTGTCAACAACCGCACAACATGGCCTACTACGCCAGGAAACTTTGCCTTGTCTAGGGTTCCAGTCCTACTACTATCAACCAAGATCGAATTTGTCAGGAGCAAGAGTGTAATATCCTAGCGCCTTCTTTATGAAGGTGATCTGATGAATTTCAGATCGAATTGAGCTAGACTATGTAGAATGTTATTATGAGAATAGTGTCTACAAAATTGGAGAATTCTGATAGTTAAAAACTACACAGTGATTACTTGAAAAATTTAAAACAATCCGCACAAATAACGCATACTCAAAAAGGTTGCGAGACTGGGCAAGTGTGGCCTGGTTTATATCCGCTGAATATTGGGTGACATAGTACCATCTCCTAACATACCATATCCTGACATCACATATCCACACTTTGCGGTCAGGATATGCGGATACCCGTGGGTTTCGAATGGAGGCACTGCTTTGGGTTTCCCAGCCTGCCATGTCAGGTGCCCTGGTGGCGGTTGATTCTCCAAGTAGATGAAAGAGCCTTCCACCTCTACGCGCCGCGCATCACACTGTTCTGTCGCCAAGCAAGTTGGTGTCGCCAAGAAAGTGGGTGATGCCAAGCAAGTGGGATGCCTAACCAAGATGAGGGTGGGCTAGCAAGGATCCTACAATAGGAAACTCGATCGATTCAATTGGGACGTCAAACATCGTCTCCATCGCCCCTACTGCATAATTCCGCATTCCACCACCAACAATGAACGACAACGTTTAAAACAGGATCCACCTATGTTGAAACAGACGTCTGAAAGAGCACCTCCAACGGCGACCTCGGGAAACTATGTTGTACAACTCCAGGTGGAACCTGTCCCCGCTAAGTACCCGAGAGAACTACGCTAATGTATGTAACGATATGCACGTACGACATATGTTGCATGTTGTAGTTGCATTTTCTGCTGGTAATACCTATAATAATAATCATTTGTTCAATAGTTATGTAGATCGACTCTTCTGTAATTAATTAGTACGAGTTTGAAAGAATACCATGTTTTTTTACCTGTGGCGTGCATGAATTGGCGTGCATGCATTAGCGCACTTCTCGGCCGTGTCGTGGCGTTTGGGAATGGGAGGGGCATGTCCTCCCCGATTTTCCGCCCTACGCCCTACGGCATAGTGGAGCCCGGTACGGAGTAAAGGTTACCACAACCTTTACCGCTGAAAGATTTTTCCAAAGCTTGGCCTAGAATGACAAAAAAAAAACTTGAATCAAATAAACTCATTTCCACTTTATCCCCGATCCTAGTTACATCGGATCCTACTCAATTGCCTAGTCAGTTACTCTATTTCATCGAGGTTCGGTACGATCTCCGAGGCTGGACTGTCGACTGTTTGCACTGAGAAAGAATCTTGGTTGAGTACCTTGGTGGAAAATTGTGCGTATTTTGTGCGTATTTTCCTCAATCCCGCATGACACACAGCCTTATGTTATGATATCTTGCCCCACAGTATTACTAACTTGGTATATCTTTCCTCGTATCTCTATCCAACATAAAATATAGCATATAGCAATTTGTCACTTCATGATCTCGTCTACTAGCTTGTAGACCTCATTACATTACATCTGCCGGCTGATGAGCACCGTAAGCTTGATGATCCGGCAAAGGAATCGCCAGTGGGACTCCGGATTCGCTCATTGTGACAAGCTCTCCAGTATGCTGCAATTTCTGCAGGAAATTCGACATGCAGCTTTGGGACGTAAAGCCTAACATACCGGGCGAGCCGCGGACGCTTAAAATGGCCATTTGGCTTTTTTGGTAATAGCCATCTGCTGGTTATTTGAGGCGCCGACGTTGGGATTAACAAGAGTTCTGGGCCCCAGCAGGGTAGCAACGTTGAGAATGGATGTGATGAGATTTCGGTCCCTCGCCACATTGACGGCTGCGCAGTGCATGACTTCGGATCCGTAAAATGTAGGACTCCGCAGTTTGGAAATCGTGAGCCAGTAGAGTAGCCTCGCCTTCTGGAAGTTTAGCGTGAGTTTGTCGTAAATACTCCGTCAACCTCTTTCCAGATCTGCAATCGCGCAGCATTCAGGACCGTGGCGCCGAGTGCTGCGCACAGATCTGTCTATCCACGTCCAACGAGATTGAGCAAAGCCCCTGCGGGCTGAAGTCCAAAGTAACCGGTGATGACAGGGATTCCGGGCACGGAACAGACCTTTTGTGAGAGCTCTGCAGCCACCGCGTCCACAAACCCTGTCTGTTCCACCAACTGGAGCTGCCACTGATCGGCTCAACTTGCTATCATCGACGCAGGTTGCTTCACGCCCGTGTTTTTGTAAGATTTCCATGAGACAGTGACAACTCAGTCTTTCACCGGAGAAAACAACCTTCCCAACACAAGCCGGGCTGATTTCACCCAGGAAGTACGTGCATTGAGAAAACAGAAAGGCATTCGTATCGAAATTTTTCAATTAATCGGTTCCGAATCTCGATTGATTGGATTTCTTGCTCGGCTCCTTGGATGTGTTCGAGTTGCACTTGGTCGATAATCTTAGTGAAGTCTGCGGCATCCGTTTCAGGCTTACTGCAAACGAGGAGTAGCCTGGTCATGCATTAATCATATTTCTGGCTCTTGGATTTATGAGCACTGTATCTTACCTGTTGTTTATGCCATTATCTTTAGTTGACCAGCTGAAAGCTGAGCAGACGACGGCCACCTTATGTTTCAACGCCGACCAATGAGCGACTGTGTGCGTTAGCGTCAATCCTTCAGCTTTTCCAGACTAGTGTCACTTGAAAATCGACCATAATTAGGCCATTTAAATTACAAAGCATTTTTTTATTTCCGAGCAGAAGAAGCATGCCAGGATTAACCTCTACTTCGGGGTTCAGCTGACGAAAAACAGGCGGCGCATTGACATTCGCAAATATTCGACATAAATCTGACAAAATACCAATTTTGCCCCACTGATACTATCCTAGACCTCTTACCCATTTATTCTGCATCGAGCATATTACGGCATTTTTGCAGACTCCGATGAAAGTGTCGTATACTCCGTACTGTGACACAAGATGTGGTTGAAAACCAGGGATTAAGTAAGACCCTCCGAAGATCTACAGACCGTGGATTCTATATAAAAGCGTATGTTAGAGTTAGTTAGATTATCCAGAGGAATTTCTGTCTTAGTCAATTTAGTAAGAGTTATGCATATCAGTTGACCATACCCTGTGTTGTATATGTTGTACCTAGATTTCTGTCAATGGTCTTTAGGGCTTTGGATTGCTGAGCTATACCATCTTCGGACTAGCGGTAGATAACAGCCAGATAAGGATCTGATCACGTGCAGCCGAGCTTCCGCGGAGAGATTGAGAGAAACATCTCGACTTGGCGCGACTCAATAGAACGAGTGTTTGGGGCCTGGTCTTTAGTTTGCTTGCTGCATACAGTTTTGTTATTTCACATCTGACGGTACAAACAAATACCGTCACCAAGTTCTGAGCCTAGAATGAACCAAACCACGAGGCGCGTAGCGTTGCATATCCTCCGCAGGCCTCGCAACACAGTGATTCCAAGATGTTCAAGAAGATGGAACTCCACGTTTGAGCAGAGAGAATGGTCTACACCGCTAGCGAAAACATTGGCCAATGTCATGAAGGTATCTATGCACTTTGCCTTGCCTCTCACTGCACTTTTGCTGATTATTCACTTCTGGATATCAGGTCACTGGTCCCGTTCCAATTGCAGCGTTCATGCGCCAGGTTTTGACTTCCCCGGATGGGGGATATTATACGACTCGAGGGGAGAACGGAGGTGTCTTCGGAAAAAATGGTGATTTCGTCACGTCGCCCGAGATCTCGCAGGTATTTGGAGAGTTGATCGGTATTTGGACTATTGCGGAGTGGATGGCGCAGGGTCGGACGAGAAATGGTGTTCAGTTGATGGAGGTTGGCCCAGGAAAAGGAACTTTGATGGATGATATGCTGCGGGTGAGTGGTTGCATATATGCCTGTGTTCCTCTTATGAAAAAGATGCAAAAAGATCGTTGGACTGATCATGATTTTTATAACCAACAGACTTTTCGCAACTTCAAGAGCTTTTCCTCAAGTGTTGAAGCGATTTACCTTGTGGAAGCTAGTGGAACCCTCAGAGAAGTGCAAAAGCGGCTGCTGTGCGGCGAGGAGGCTGTTTTGGAGGACACAGATATCGGACACCGGAGTGTGTGCAAATATTTTGATGTGCCTGTCATCTGGGTTGAGGATATTCGTCTTCTACCCCATGGTGAGTAATGATTATAAGTCAATTGCCCGTTTGTATGATGCTGACCAAAGATATCGGCGATACAGAGGAAGGCAAGACACCCTTCATCTTCGCACATGAATTCTTCGACGCGCTTCCAATCCATGCGTTCGAATCTGTTCCTCCATCACCAGAGAACCAGCAGGACAACGAGCCGCGAAAGATCATGACTCCTACCGGCCCAGTAGAACTACACAATCCGCCCAAACACGCGAACACCCCGCAATGGCGTGAGTTGATGGTGACATTAAATCCAAAAGCCATCGAGGAGAACATAAAAGGAGAGCCCGAGTTCCAATTGACCAAAGCCAAAGCCTCTACGCCATCATCGCTTGTGATACCGGAGATCTCCCCACGTTACCGAGCACTCAAGTCGCGGCCAGGCTCGACCATCGAGATCAGTCCCGAGAGCCGAATCTATGCTGCGGACTTTGCGCGTCGTATCGGTGGTGACTCGGCTTCTGCGCTTGCTGCTAAAAATACATCGGCTTCTAGCCCACCGCAGTCAGCACAAAAGAAGACTCCGTCTGGCGCAGCTCTGATCATGGACTACGGGACATTGTCAACTATTCCCATCAACTCGCTGCGCGGAATCAAAAGCCACGAGAAGGTAGCACCACTCTCAGAACCGGGCCGAGTGGATGTTAGTGCGGATGTGGATTTCACTTCGCTGGCTGAAGCAGCCATCGAAGGCAGCGATGGCGTCGAGGTCCACGGTCCTGTTGAGCAGGGTGACTTCCTCGGGGCCATGGGTATTGAGGAGCGCATGCGGCAGTTGCTCCGTAAGGAGCAAGATGAAGAGCACAAAAAGACACTAGAGACCGCCTGGAAGCGATTGGTTGAGAAGAGCGGCGGATCAATGGGACAGATCTACAAGGTCATGGCCATTATACCTGAAAATGGAGGACAGAGACGGCCTGTTGGGTTTGGAGGCGGCATTCAGATGTAGAGCGGCAAGTATGTTCATCTTGTGTTTAGATAGACTCGGAGCGTAGACTGCTCATTCATGTACAATAATTTCGTATATTTCATATTCCATTAAAGAGAATAACATGGACTCCCAACATACAAATACAATCAAACAGGGCTCCTCGGCCCCAATCTCCCATAATTGAAATGAAAATGAAATGAAAACCATAATACATCTAAGTGGTATCTCTTCTATTGAGTTCGTTAAATTTCATGAAAAAAAGGCAGATGCACAAAGTGACCAGAACACCCGTCATCTCAAGGCCCATCTCAATATTCCTCCCAGACATCCGCAGCATAAGCCTCAGTCAGCTTAGTATCATTGCCATACTTCTGCTGCCATTCCACAAACCCACCCTCGAGCACAAATACTTGCTGCTTCTGATTCTCCTCTGCATCCAGTATGCTCTCACGCTCGCGAACATAGCGAAGGGCAGCAGAGGGGCCACGCTGCTGACTGAGTGCACAATGGAATACAACCATCTTCTTGTCTTTGAGAGTGCGGATAAGCTCAGGCATGCGCACGTCCAGCGTTGAGCTGGGGACCCAAGTTGATGAGTGGATATGGCCACCAATGTGGTCTGTTTCAACTGTCAGCTGACAGAATTTGACTATGTGTTAAAATAGAAATTATATACCTGAGTCTCGGACGTCGACGATCGCTAGGTTGCTTGGTTCGCCGGTTGAGAGCAGGGCCGCTAGAACATCACGGCCCATGCGGGGGAGAGTTGCGATTGAGATGGACGACATTACTTTTTTCGAGGAATTTAGTAACCGTTTTGAATCAAGAGAGCTATTGAAAGTGAAACGAACGAGGTATTTGAAAGCTCACAAGATTTGCAGATGTGATATTCACGATCTCTAGAAACTGTCCCCAAACCACATGGCACGTGACCTCTAATTTCCTTTCCAATCGGGAGACGATCATTTTCCGTCACGGCAACTTTGAGCGCCTCCGTCCCTGCGTGCCCACCTCGACCAATATTTTCTTCCCAAGCCCAGGAGACAGTTCAATCCATCCTCCATAGACTTGCTGCTCTCTGACACGAGCAAGTCCAACCAAAAATGGACTTCCGCCTCCTGGCCCGCAGCCTCCGCGCCAGGCCAACACCATGGCTCCAACAGCAGACCCAGGTACACCGTATCGCCTCCCTCGCGAACGGAGTGCGGTACAATTCCTCGACCTCATCACCAAGCGCCCCCTTCAAACCCACATCTCCCACCGACCAGCCCAGCACAGTCCCCGAGGCCGCTCAGCAAGCCCAAGCCCAAACCCCGGCCTCCGACGTCAACGCGCCACGCACAGCCGCCCCCGAGGCTGAAAAGCCCGCCCGCAAGCCGATCTCCGACTTCGACGACATCCTCAGCAGACTCGACCTCACCAAGCCCCGAGAAGCACCCAGCAGCCAACGCCGGATCTTCTCAGACTCTCTTTCCCGGGCTGTCGGCGAAGGCGCACAAAGCAGCTACCGGGCACGGTCCAGGGCGCCTCTGCCTGCACGCAAGGTCGAGCTGAAGCTCGGACCGACGCTTGGTCGTCAGGCTCATGTGGAGCCGGAGCGTGGTACTGATCTTGGTGGTGCGCTGCGCAAGCTTCAGGCTACTCTTTCGCAGAATCGTGTGAGGCATGATGCTCACGAACAGAAGTTCCATGTCAGAAAGGGTATGGTGCGCAAGCAGAAGAAGATGGAGCGGTGGAAGAAGCTGTTCAAGTTCTCGTTCCAGGGGACTGTGAAGAAAATTCAGCGTATGCAGGCGCAGGGTTGGTAGGTTTGTGCTGATCCTTTGCTTTGGGCTTTTGTGCTGCGGCTTGTCTACTCGGCTTGTATGTATATACTGAAGAGGCTGGTGTGGGTGATAGACTGAGTGGGCAAACTGGCATTGGCTTGAAAATTGGTGTTTTCTTTTGTTACTTGTACAACTATTATCTAGGTACTTGATTTTTTGTGTTGAATTTGGCTCTTGCATAAGATATGGAATGCATCGGATTTGTTTGACTCGGTCATTGAGATATAACATCATGATATAGAGAGCACCAACCTTTTGCTAATGGTCAATTCTGCCTCTCAAGTTATTTAGGTACACTGTACACGTGCGTCCCTTTGTGTGTACCCAGGCTACACACCTATTCCTCTCAGTAAAACATATCAATCTCTCTTCCCACTCGGGAACCCATATCCACTTCCAACCCCATTCCCATTACCATTACCATTACCATTAGCAAGGCCAGAGTAACCACCATACCCATTATTCTTCCCCCCATTGCCAAAGGTAACGCCTGGACCCTTCGCTCCACGCGCGGGACTCCCACCCAGAAGGCCATCTCCATGCCAAGCGGTTCGCCCACGACCACGCCCACCACTCCGCTCCCAGAACAATGCAACCAAAGCACCAACCGAAGCCGCCATAATAAAGAACACAATCTTAGAAAAGAGAGACCCAGAGCTCTTCTTAGACCCAGTCGCCAAAGCCAGCCACGAGTTCGAAGGAGGCCGCACCGGCCACCCAATACTGGCACCGCCCTCCAACCACGCAACGTGGAAAGAGAAGGTAAGCGGCTCTCCACGCACGACCTTAGTACCGTGTCCGGCAGTCCAAGGCTCACGCGCCGCCTGGGAAAGAGCAACAGGCTCCTCGTCCTCGTCGAGCTTGACATTCTTGCCCGTATTATCGAACTCAGGAGTCGAGTACGCAATACCGCCAACTACGAAACCGGGCTGTCCAGACTGGCCGCTGCGGGTCTTGGAGCTTTGCTCTGCGGCCGCGTCCGAGGCCATGTTATGCATGACGACGTTCATATCCGTCCAGATGTGCAAGTGGCTCAGCTGAAGCGTGCCTTGCAGGGCGACTGTGAGCGGCGTGAAGGGTGGCCCGTTGTCGGCGAGTGCGGAGAGAGTGTATGCTTCTCCTGACTTCTGATCTGAGTCTTTGTCCGCGTGCTCTGCTGCGCCGGCGGATGGTGTTAGTGGCGCTGTTGGCACGCGGCATGTCATTGGGACATCGGAGTGGACGTAGAACTCGAGGAGATGGTACAGTTCATCGGAGAGGGAATCGATGGTGCATGTTATTGTTTCGGAGATGCCGTAGTGGAGGGAGAGGGGGCGGGCGGTTTCGTTGCAGGTCACGAAGGGAACGTATTGGAGTTTGCCGAGGCTGTCAGTGACCTGGAAGTTTTCGCGATATTAGCTATGTGGCTTTTTGTGGTCTGCGCTTTTGTCTTCGTGTCAGGAGACGGTAGGCAGGTTGGTGGCGCTTACATGTTCTCCTTCCCTGTAGGTGTAGAACAAGCAATGGTTAGCAATGCTCTAGAGGTTGGTTGAAGAGTAGGCTCACATGGTCCGATTCAGACATGATACTGGGATGTCTTCTCTCAGTTTGTATCCCTCGCTGTTGTCGTTACTGTTCCCCGCAAGTGTGCTGGTGGGCCACAATGCGCCTGTCAAAGAAAGCAGCGCCACTGCTGCGGAAGACGGGCTCAATTGGCGTATAGGAAACATTGTCATTTTTATTCCAATGATTGTAATAATGTAGCCACCCCGCGTCCGCAAGTTTCCAGAGTTCGAGGATGGCACGGGAGTCAAGGACGGAGTTCAACCGCGTTGCGGAGTTGCGGACAACAAAGCGGGTTTCCCCTTGCTGCTACTTCCAACCACCTCCGTACTTCGAATTGCATCAAGTCTAACACCAACCCACTCTACTCTATAAAGTGACTTGCAGTTTATACGAAACATTGATTGATGGCTAAAAAAAACATTGAGGATCATTCATTTCTTTTCAAACCAAGAGAAATATGTGGAAAATCGTTGCTCGTCAAAACTACACATCCCACAGTGCTTCATGCAAAACTAAAACACTCTAGGACAAATTGGCCTTCTGCTTGAAAGCAAGCAACAGACCACTGGTCGAGCTGTCGTGGTCAGCACCCGCGCCCTCAGTCTCCAGCTCGCTCTGGATGTTCTTGGCAAGAGCCTTGCCCAACTCGACACCCCACTGGTCGAACGAGTTGATGTTCCAAATGGCACCCTCGGTGAAGGTGACATGCTCGTAATAGGTGATCAAAGCACCAAGGGTGGAGGGGGTAATCTTCTGAGCCAAAATAGAGGTGGTGGGACGGTTACCCAAGAAAGTCTTGTGGGCAACAAGCTCCTCGGCAGCGCCCTCGGCCTTGACCTGAGCAGGCGTCTTTCCAACCATCAGAGCCTCGGACTGAGCTAGGAAGTTAGCAGCCAGCATGCGCTGGTGCTTGCCACCCTCGACGGGGTTGTGCGACTCAGCCGCCATCAAGAAGTCGGCTGGGATGAGCTTGGTGCCTTGGTGCAGAAGCTGGAAGAAGCTGTGCTGCGCGTTGGTGGCAGGCTCACCGAACAGGATGGGTCCGGTGGTATACTTGACGTATTCACCGGTGCGGGTGATGGCCTTTCCGTTGCTCTCCATGGAGAGCTGCTGCAGGTAAGCGGGGAAGCGGTGCAGGTACTGATCGAAGGGAGCCACCAGGTGGGTTTGGGCACCGAAGAAGTCGCTGTACCAAACGCTAAGCAGACCACCAAGAGCCGGGATGTTCTTCTCGAGGGGTGTTTCCCGGAAGTGCTTGTCCATGGCCTGAGCACCAGCCAGGAACTGGTGGAAGTTGTCGTAACCAATGTACAGAGCGACAGACAGGCCAATGGCACTCCATACGGAGTAACGTCCACCCACCCACGACTCGAATCCGAACATGTTCTTGGCATCAATGCCGAACTTGGTGACCTCGGGCTCGTTGGTCGACAGGGCCACGAAGTGCTTAGCAATGTGTGAATCTTCCTTGGCAGACTTGAGGAACCAAGACTTGGCGGTATTGGCGTTGGTAGTGGTCTCTGCGGTAGTGAAGGTCTTGGAGGCAATCAGGAAAAGGGTGGTCTCCGGGTCGGAGTCCTTGAGGGCCTCAGCAATGTGGGTGCCGTCGATGTTGGAGACGAAGTGGAGTTTAATGTCGGGGTGGCCGTAAGGCTTGAGAGCCTCAGTAACCATTACAGGGCCGCTAGGTGCAGATGTCAGCTACAATTCCTACTCAACCAAGGACAGGAAAGCTTACAGATCGGAACCACCGATACCAATGTTGACGATGGTGTTGATCTTCTTGCCGGTGTAACCCTTCCACTCTCCGCTGCGGACCTGCTCGGAGAACTCCTTCATGTGCTCCAGCACGGAGTGTACATCCTCAACAACGCTCTTGCCATCGACCTCCATGGGCTCCTTGGCAACATTGCGCAGAGCAGCGTGGTAGACAGCACGGTCCTCGGTGAAGTTGATGTGCTCACCACGGAACATAGCATCACGGAGCTCCTCAACGTTGGCCTCCTTAGCGAGCTTGACCAGAAGAGAGACAGTCTCCTGGGTCAGGAAGTTCTTGGAGAAATCGAAGAGGATCTCCGTGTTGTCTACGGTGTTGGCGAACTTGTGGCTGAAGTTCTCAAAACGCTTGGGGTCCTTCTGGAATTGATCCTTGAGGACTAGATTGCGCCCCAAGGTAGTGTGGTGCTCCTGGAGCTCCTTCCAGGCAGAAAGGTCGCTGGTTTGTGAAAAGCCGGGCATGATGACGATGAGGGGTTCTATGGGCAGAGGGTCAGCGTGGGGCAAGCGGGGCAAGCGGAATTTAAAGACAATGTTAAGGGAATTCAGGTTCAGGATGTAGAAGAAGCTGAACTTACATTAAAGGTAGAATGGGTGATAGCAAAGAGTGAAGAAACAAAAAAGAATCAAGAAAACTAATGGCGTCAGTTGCTCCCGGCGCGTTGGGGTCCGAGGGGGGACGTGGGGCAACATCATCATTGCCGCATTTGGCCGGTATTTCACTTATTTGTTTCACTGCTGTTATTGTTTTAATTGGAGCCTTTCTATTATTATTTCTCTTTTGGCTCTCCGAAGGTGTCCAAATGTGTATACCCGGTATACACATTTGACATTACTATGACTCTTCTAGGCCTAAACCAATTTAATTCCAGAACGCCGTCTTGTGTATCGGGCCGTTCGAAATTGAACGGCTATAGCTTTTTTCAGTTGAAGTAGTCCTATTATTAATACCAATTCGTTAAACCTCCTGTCGAGAAACTAGCCACTGCTCCAAGTCCACACACATTATAATGTAACTTCCAACTCTCCCAAAGGCCAGATACATAAGGATTCGTAGTGGTCTCTTAATTCCTGGGAGAATAGCGACATCAGCTTCTATGGTAGTGCCGAGCCCCGAGGAGATGTCCAGGAGATGTCCATGAGGTGTGAAGCATTTGCAGGTCCAACCCCTACGGACGGATAAGCACGTGCCACATTTCTAGGCATTCGGGACAGTTCACCGCATAGCTCACCGCCCGTGATTTTTTGTTGGCAACTGATATTATCCATTTGAATTGAGCCTTGGTCCACCTCACTTTCCCACAAGTGGTACAACTTGCACCATGTACAATCCTTATCAAGGTCAGTACTGCCTTTACCTTTCTCTTTGAGAGAGCCTTCATGATTCGAAGAAACTAACTCTTTTATAGCTCCAGGTCTTTATGGACAGGCTCCCGACTATGGTGCGTATGGTGCACCTCCGGGCATGGGTAAGTTGGCTCCTTTCCTACGATAGTTTCATTTTCAATTTAAGCTAACTAGCTCCAGCCCCTCCTCCAGGGATGGCTGCTCCGGGTACTGCTGCCCCTCCCGGCATGCAGCAAGCAAATGCCCAGCCTGGTCGTCCAGGAAGCTTCCCGCCCAACTTTCAACCGCCTGCGAATATGCCAAACATCAATTTCTCTGCGCCAGTGATTCGCTTGGGTACTTCGGGCCCCACTAAACCTGCAGCTCAAGAAAGCGGTCGGGAACGGGGATCCGATGCTCCTGGGCGCCGCGGTGGTCTGGGGTCGATGGGAGTGGATACCCAGCGCCATCATGGTCGCGATCCCATCATGCAACTCCAGCCTCCTACACGCGACGAGATCGTGCGCACACTTTTCATTGGCGGTATTACAGAGGGCGCTGGTGGTGATGATGGCATTGAACGTATTCTACGATCTACTGGTATCTTGCGTCGCTGGATTCGCGCGACAGATGCTGATGAGAAACCTTGCCGCTTTGGCTTTGCCGAATACGATGACCCGGAGAGTCTTGAAATTGCGGTTGAGACCTTGAAGAATGTCGAAGTTCCAGTCAAGAGACAGACACCCCGCGCCGAGGGTGATGAGGAAAAAGAGGTTGAAAAGAGCATGCTTCTGGTACGTTTGAATTGTCTACCCTATCGCCAAATACGACTACTAACTTTTCTAATAGGTCGTCGTCGATGAAGGCACCCTCACCTACCTAGAGCAATTCGAGTCGAGCCGAGCCGAACAAGACCCCGAGGAACGCCAAGCACGCTTCACCGCTGCCCGCAAAAATCTGGATAGTGTCTTGTCTAGCCTCTTCCATCCCGCAGCCCCTCTTCCAAAGGAGGAGGTGTCGGCCCTCGATCGGGAGGGCGACAGTGTTATGAAGGATGCTGAGCTTGCGAAGGATGGCGAAGTGGTCACTATTCCAATTACAATTGAGGATGAGCTAGCCGATATTCCCCCGGAGATGCGCGCCAATGTGGCCAAGGAGATCTCGGCTTTCCGTGAACGAAGCACACGCCGCGACATCGAGCGTATGAAGCGCGAGGAAGAAATCGAGTCGATGGAGCGTGCACGCAATTCTGGCCGGATCAATCGACTTGCTTCACCTCCGGCATCCGCTCCCAGTGGCCCTGCTGCCGGTATCAACGGTATTCCGTTGGGCCCGCGGGATCGCAATGTGTTGAACGCACCTTCCGGTCCGAAGGCGTTCGGTGTGCAGATTCCCAAGGATTATCAGAAGGGAGTTGCTTTCGTCAATGGTGGTTCCCTCAACGGAGTCTCTATTGACCGCGAAGGCGAGGATTCCGATGCTAGCGACGAGGAAATCGAACGCCGTCGACAGGATCGGCTTAAGGCTGAGCAAGAGAAGCAATTCGCAGACCAAGAGCGCCGCTGGCTTAGCCGTGAGCGCAGCCGAACTGCTGCCCTGGAGCGAGAGAAGAAGCGCGAGGATGAGGAAGATGGAAAATTACAAGCTGCGCACGATGAAATGGAAGCGCGACTTGGCGCTTGGAACGACGATGTCGAGGACAGCCGCAAGGCGGGCGATTACTACGCAGACCGCGGTGCCTGGCTCCGGAACCGTGCAAGCTTCCGTGCTCGCGAGGCCAACATTGACGATGCCGATCGCGCCGCTGAGGATCGCGAACGTGTGCAATCCGCCAAGCAGCAAGAGCAGGCTCGTGGCATGGCCGACGACTTCCTCGCTCGCCAGGCGAAGGAGCTCGAGACACGTCCCCAGGAAGCACCCCGCGAACCCCAACGTTTCAAGCTCTCCCTTGGAGCCGCCGCGCAGAAGGCCCAGGCCGCAACCAGCCGCCGCGCAATGGCCGATGTGGAAGGTCTGTTGGAGGACGAGGAAGAACCCGTTACTGCAACCCGTCGGCAACTTATTCCAATCAAATTCGATTCCGCGGCCGAAGCTGCAGGTCTCACCGACGAGGAACGTGCTCAGGCTGCCCGTCAACTCGCAGCAGAGATTCCGGCCGATAAGGAAGGCTTGTGGAACTGGGCGGTCAAGTGGGAGTTTGTCGACGATGCTGTCATCAGTGAACAGCTCAAGCCTTTCGTCGAGAAGAAGATCGTCGAATATCTTGGTGTACAGGAGCAAATGCTGGTGGATGTGGTGGAGGAACATGTGCGGAAGCATGGATCGCCTCAGGAGCTGGTAGAGCAGCTAGCAGAAGTGAGTATACATCCCTTTTTCTTCTTTGTGAGAAATGTTACTGACCGCAGTCCTCTATCCATAGGCATTGGACGAAGAAGCCGAAGTCCTTGTTCGCAAGCTTTGGCGGATGATCATTTTCTGTTCCGAGAGCGAGAAACGAGGCCTGTCTTCGTAATAGGGTTGCACATCCAACATAGGGCTCTGTGCCTGATGTCTCTGGGCTTCACTGGAATACAACATTGTACACAAACCAATAGTTACATGTATGATTTCAATTTTTCTAAAATCGCATAGCCTCGGGGATTTCTCCAACAGGATGTGGTCTAGTCTCCATGTGGATGCAACGTCCCACGTAACTTGGGGTAAATCACGGGGCTGCTCCGAGCACAGTCCCTGAGCTGTGATTGGTGGAATGTCGTATTTTCCCGGCATTTGCAATTATCCGCCAATGAGAATACATCTACAGCAAATGACATAGCATGAGTGAGGGGCGCGGGATTGAACGTGGGATGGCGCGGGGGAATACATTTGCTGTATATACAGAGTGGAATCTCTTTCGCTTGTTGAAATCTTTTCTCACTGATATTTCTCATCTTCTTCTCTTCTCTGCGTCTTTGACCTGCCAAAGGGTGAAATCAACTCTTGACTTTACACCCCGGATATATACACCCCGCATTTCTAGATCAACCACCTTGCTTCTCTAGAACTGATTTGCGCCGGCAAAATTGCTAGCAATTGACACAAGAGACCTATTTCTTCCATCACAAGTGACAACTATCCATTCACAATGGTCAAAATCACTGGCTTCACCACACGGGACGTGCGGTTCCCAGTACGTCAATCTTACCCCGCGGAGCAACTCCGTACACCCAATGCACTCAATACTGATAAGCCCACCATAGACATCGCTTGACAAGACCGGCTCCGATGCTATGAACGCAGCAGGTGACTACTCCTCCGCCTACTGCATCATCACCACCGACTCAGAACACTCCGGACATGGCATGGTATATCACACCACATCACGCACCTGCAAGACTCTAACTAACCCAATCCCCTACAGACATTCACAATCGGCCGCGGCAACGAAATTGTCTGCGCCGCAATCTCCCTGCTCGCCCCAATGGTAGTTGGCAAGGACCTGGATGAGATGACCGCAGACTGGGGGAAGACCTGGCGGTACCTCGTGTCCGACAGCCAGCTGCGCTGGATCGGCCCTGAGAAGGGTGTGATCCACCTCGCCCTCGGCGCCGTCGTCAATGCCCTCTGGGATCTGTGGGCCAAGACCCTCGGCAAGCCCGTCTGGCGCATTGTTGCGGACATGACCCCCGAGGAGTACGTGCGTTGCATCGATTTCCGCTACATCACCGATGCCATCACCCCCGAGGAGGCTATCAGTCTGCTGAAGGAGGTTGAGTCTGGCAAGCAGGAGCGTATTAAGGAAGCCGAGGCCAGCAAGGCTGTCCCTGCTTATACTACCAGTGCTGGGTGGTTGGGGTACAGCAAGGAGAAGCTCAAGTCGCTGTTGGAGCAGAGTGTTGAGCAGGGATACAGACACTTCAAGCTTAAGGTTGGAGGAGATCTTGAAGATGATAAGACTCGCTTGCGTATTGCACGTGAGGCTATTGGGTATGACAAGGGTAATATTTTGATGGTTGATGCCAACCAGGTGCGTTATCTCCCCCCTGGGATTCGGTTCCCGTTACCACTTCCGACTCAAAAAAACTGACACTGGGGAATGAATAGGTCTGGTCCGTCCCCGAGGCTATTACCTGGATGCAAGAACTCGCAGAATTCAAGCCCTGGTTCATCGAAGAGCCTACCTCCCCCGATGACATTCTCGGCCACGCCGCCATCCGCAAGGCCCTAGCTGACACCCCCCACGGCCCCGTGGGCGTCGCCACAGGCGAGATGTGCCAGAACCGCGTTATCTTCAAGCAGCTGCTGCAAGCTGATGCCTTGACTGTCCTGCAGCCCGACGCCTGCCGTGTCGGTGGTGTGAACGAGGTTTTGGCTATTCTTTTGCTGGCACGCAAATTCGGCGTGCCTATCGTGCCCCACTCGGGCGGTGTTGGTCTACCAGAGTACACACAGCACCTGAGCACGATCGACTACGTTGTTGTTACTGGCAAGAAGAGTGTCCTCGAGTATGTGGATCACCTCCACGAGCACTTCATTCACCCATCCAGCGTTAAGGATGGTTACTATGCTACCCCCTTGGAGCCTGGGTACAGTGTTGAGATGAAGGCTGAGAGTATGGATGCTTTCGAGTACCCCGGCCAGGAGGGGAAGAGTTGGTGGAGATCCGAGGAAGCGAAGACCATTATTGATGGGCCCAGAGTTGTATAGATTGGGTAATGGACTTGAGTGTGGGGTTTGTTCAGATGATCATGTTTAGTAAAATCGGTTTATAAAACTCAATTGGCACACTGTGGAATATTCAAGGATTCGTATAAGCCAATTCCCATGTAGAAAAAATATTGCTAAGGTATATACTCCGTAGTCCTCACGGCGCTGTAGGAGCGAGCCTAGAACCTGAGCAACACGACTAGTAGTGGTAAGCCAGTGGAGTCGCGCCATTCTATTTTTGGTTTTTACGACCCTGAGCCTTTAACCGGCTTAGTCCCGCCAGAATATCCGGAAGGCTATGACACAATGAGCCCTCAGGACAAGACCCAAGTCGGAGAGCTCATTCAGCGGCAAAGTGAGATACGCCGGTCTCCAGGCATTGACCCATTTTCCAAAAGGGTCATAACCAAGGCAATTCATGGAATTGACTTAGCTGCGGTGGTATATAAATGTAGGTTCCACACTCTGGGATCACAAAGGCCTTTTATATCTATATCGTGTCTTGGATGGGGGATTAAATAAAGTGCATTCTAAAGCCCTACAAGATCCCCTGATCCTGTCACGTTGGCATATGGTGGATTTTGCGGGCCGACATTGGTCAGGCAATCTAATGACACTGCGAGGAGGTTTGATGCGCATCTTCTGGCATCTGGCGCTAAGTCACTGGCCCTGGTTGGTGATGTGTGTGAAAATCTCAGTATTTACTCAAGTGGAAGAAAGTTAATTGAATGTCTTCCTCCTGATTAGCTGTGTCTATTTCCCGATTAGGTAGGTAATTTGTGCTGGGTCTCCCTCGGCGTTTTGCGAGTCCTTCAGCTGAAATCCCTTTGGTAAGCCGTGAAATATTTACCCCCTAGGTAATTTAGCTACGTAGTTAACAGTTCAAGGTAGTGTTTGCGCGACCTAAAAATTGGAAAGAAAAAAAAGAGAACCACCGGCGGGGGTCGAACCCGCAACCTTGGGATTAGAAGTCACACGTTCTGCCATTGAACTACGGCGGCTCTTATGTGAGTGACAAATCGGAAAGTGAGACTATTACGCACATCATTACTGCACACCAGATATGGTTGTACGGGCCGGATCTCTGCCAGATATATATATATACACGACTGTCTTGCGCTGGGCGAAAATTCTCAATGGACCCTGGCCATGTTCCAAGGCAAGACTGCCTCATGAGTATGAGGCTAACTCAAAAGTGGTGTAACATGGCCCAGGTCCTCTATGTAATGCAATTAAATCTAAATTGTAGACAAAGTTGGTTTAGTAGGATTGCTCCTTGAATACTATAAAGATTGGGAAAATTCGACAACAGATATGGATCCCCAGGATCAATTTGATTTGTCGAGTAAATATGGGACGACTAGCGCATTGAAGTTAGAGTCCCATGAAACTATGATACATTTTACAGGTCATCATCAGAGCCTGAGTGGACAGTTAGTGGCCCAGTCCTAAAAAATACAAGGGAGGCGCCTTGCCAAACCGGTGTTGACCGGCCTGGGACAAGGGCCAAGAACAAAAGTTCAGCGGGTTTGAGTGTTCAAATGCCTTTCGCAGATGAAGGCACAGAACCCATGTAGTGTGGTTGGAGGTGGAGGGGTATAATGAGAAGATGGCATCATTGCCAGATCAGCGCCACTGGATACCAAAAAGCTTCAAGGCGCTAGTAACATTAGCCTTCTCTGAGGCTTTCTCGAGGACGATGCGAGGATGCCCTTTCACATCCAACGCGAGAAGCTGGTACTCGAAATTGCTCTTATCCAAAGGCTTCATCATATGCACAACGACCACGCCGGAGTTGAGAGGACCCTCAACCTATAATTCACGGTTAGTACACGTATCCCAAACTGACCGGAAAGGGTATCATACATGGAAATGCATACGAAGGTGCTCACGACCCAATCGATCCTTTTCAGCCGATGATCTAGTCATTGTCAGTATTACAGCTCTTTAGCATTGTGCATATACCATAGAACCTACGCGATAGGCTTGTTCCGTGCCCACCGGCTCGATGTCTGCTCGCCATATGCCTTGATCTCTCTTCGATCACCCAGCAATTTTATACACTCGGGATCATCTTTAATGCGCCCTACTGCTGTTTCAAATTGCCATGTCTTGCTGTTTGGCGACAAAACCTCGAGATAGAAAAGGGTGAAGACTCCACCCTAATCAGATCATATAGTCAGCAACGATTTTCCATATCCCCGCAAAACGCATGCATTTCATACCGTCAGTACTGCTCCAGCCAACACGATAACGAAGTTGAATGATTGTTGTGTTGCCCGCGCAACCTTCTCTCCTCGACTCAAATCGCCCCACTGAACTCTCCCATCGTCAGATAAGACTGTAATGCTTTTCTTCCTTGGCGAAGTAGATTGAGGCCCACTGCCTATGTTGCTTTGCGTGGCGTAGAGCCGAGTAATCTGTGTCTGTAGGCGGGGAGAGGGGCGGAGGACCAGAGCTGCCGGCGATAGTCGGGGGAAAGCGCGTCGTTGGATAGAACTCATTGCGAGATATCAAAACCGAGCTTTTTGAAACGAGTTGGAGTCTCTGAGTCAATTTTCGACCTCGATCATCCCAGGACTGGGCAAGGTTGCTACCGATCTTGATAATCGACAGCACGTGATAACAATACGGTATTACAATACGACCAATGGCGGCGAAAGCCGTGGCCAAATGGGAGGCGTTGTATGACGATTACACCAGGCACCGCACCGGGGTCAAGAGAGTCCACGTTCGCCGTTCCCGACTCGGGGTGCTTTGCTCTTTGCTTACCTGCTCACATTCTCGCCCCAAACCCCCTTTTCTTTTCTCCTTCCCATTGATCTCCCCTCGGTACCATCATGAGTGCCACAAAGGCGCAGTCTCAAAAGATCTTTGAGAAGGCTAAATTGAAGCCCGCTAACAAGGTGCGCACCCCCCACCCCCATTCGCTGCACAATTGTGGCACTCGATTCTGATGTTTTTGCTTTCAGGTGTGCTTCGACTGCGGCAGCAAGAACCCGACATGGTCTTCAGTTCCATTCGGTATTTACTTATGTCTTGATTGTTCGGCTCACCACCGTAATCTCGGTGTGCACATCTCCTTTGTCCGATCAACAAACCTCGACCGTACGTACCTTACCACAAAATTTCTTCACACGCCAAAGGCGCCGGGAGATCAACGCTGATATTTCGAGCAGAGTGGCAATGGGAGCAACTACGGGTTATGAAGGTTGGCGGAAATGAGTCTGCGACCAAGTATTTCCAATCGCACGGAGGTTCCGCTGCGCTGGCGAGCAAAGACACCAAGGTCAAGTACACGTGCAATGCGGCTGTCAAGTATAAAGAGGAACTCAAGAGGCGCGCTGCGCTGGATGCGCAACAGTAAGTGGATCCAATTTCGGTGGAACTTGCACGACGAGGTGCTAACCAGTGTCATTGTTTCATTTAGGTACCCCGGCGAAGTCATCATCACAGATATCCCCGCTGGCACTCCCTCAGATGGCTCGAACACCCCTGGTGGTGACGGCGACGACGATTTCTTTTCCTCCTGGGACAAGCCCTCGATCAAGCGCCCGAGCAACCCCCCATCGCGCACCAGTACGCCCCCCGTCGTTAGCCGAACTGCCTCTCCTTTCCTGAACGCCGGTGCCAACGCAAACGTATCCCGCTCGAAATCTCCTTTGTCTGCTTCGGAAGAAAAGAGCGCCTCTCCCGCGCCTACTGCTATCCGGTCAACCAATGTTACTCGGAAGACCTCTACTGCAGCTAGCTCTGCAAAGAAGGGTAGCGTCCTTGGTGCCAAGAAGGTACCTAAACTCGGGGCTAAGAAGATTGCCGCTACGGATATTATCGATTTCGACGAGGCAGAGCGCAAGGCCAAGGAAGAGGCTGAGCGCATTGAAAAGCTTGGCTACGACCCCGAGGCTGAGAAGGCGGAAGCCGAGGCCAAGAAGGCCGCAACTGTCCCAATCGCTTCTCCTATTCCAGTCATCCCTGCTGGCAAGTCCAATGACCGAAACTCGGGTGACGTGGAGCGACTGGGCATGGGTGTGAGCAGACTTGGCTTTGGCCAGGTGTCGAAGCCCGCAGCCCCCAAGAAGCCTACCTTTGGGTCTGTTGGCCCTGCCAAGCCTAACCCTGCTGATGGTAAATTCTCCTCGCTGATCGTACATCTTTTGAAAGATAAACTGACACTCGATACAGAGGCGGAACTCACGCAGACTCGAACCCGATTTGGCGCTCAGAAGGGTATCTCGTCCGACGAATTCTTTGGACGAGACCGATTTGATCCCGCCGCCCAGTCGGAGGCCAAGGAACGTCTCCGGCAATTTGATAGCGCTACCTCCATTTCCAGCAACACCTACTTCGGCCGGCCCGAGGATGAAGTCAATTCACTTGACGATGGTTATGGTGATATGGAGGTTGCTGCTAAAGATTTCATTCGCCGCTTTGGTATCACGGCTGGAGATGATCTTGAGAACCTCTCGCATCTTGTCGGTGAAGGTGCAACTAAGCTACAAGGTGAGCCAGTCTTTGCTTGGCATATAATTACTTCTTGCTGACTGAATATCACCAGGTGCTATCCGCAACTATCTGAACAACTAGGCTAATCGCCCATATTTGTCAGATATTGAGCCTTCTATCACTCCAAGTACCTTAGCAAGCAATATTGTTCCCTGACTACCCCCAGTCCCGTCTTATTCGTGCGCAACATATATTGTGTCTCCCCCTGCCCATCTCATTCCCTTGACAATATTTCTTTATCTGGAAAACCATTGCAGTCAGCAGTCGGCCAAAAAACTTGGGTTTCATATCATTCTGTTTTGCAATCTGGCGTGTGATTGACGGGGTTTGTCTTTTTCCTTCGCATTCCTACACAGTAACATAGGATGATCGAAGGGGCCTTTTCTTTTTATTTTGCTCATTTCGTTGATATGGTTTAGGATAATTGAAAAATTCATGAGTTGATATTATTGATAGACAAGAATTTTTAACAAAAGCACAACTCCAAGTTCCGCACCGCTCAACCAAAACTCCATGATGAATGAAGAGACCACAGTAGTACATCATAGTACAAGATCAAACCCAAGTGTTGAACACAAAAAAAGGCCCCATATATATAGCAGGGCAAGCCTATATACTAGGTGACGTAGGTAAGTACGATCTCAATCAATGCGATAAATCGCATCTGCAACCTTTGTCACCTGCCACATCTCTTGGACATCATGAACACGAACAATATCCGCCCCACCAGCCACACTAGCAGAGACAGTAGCAGCCGTACCCCAAACGCGCTCCCGGGGCGTCTTCACCCCAGTAATATGACCAATGAATCTCTTCCGACTAGGCCCCATTAACCAAGGGAAGCATTCGAGCCCCGGCATCGCACGCAGTCTCGGCAGCTCCCGCAAGATCTCCAGATCATGTGGCTGGATCTTCGCAAACCCAAGACCCGGATCGAGGATGATGCGCCAGCGCCGGATCCCGGCATCTTCAGCAGCCGCAATGCGCGCGCCCAGCTCAGCAGCCACTTCCGGGATAACCCCGGACGGGTACTCGTGGAGGGTTGTCATTGTCTGCGGCGTGCCGCGCATGTGCATCAGGATCACGGACTTGCCGATCCGCGCTACTGTCGGTAGCATTTCTGGATCCAGGAGGCCGGCTGAGATGTCGTTGACTATGTCTGCGCCGGCGGCGCAGGCGGCTTCTGCTACGCTGGCGCGGTAGGTGTCGATGCTGATGGCGATGTTCGCGGCTTCGGGGATGCATGTTCGGATGTGCTTAATTGCTGGCACTACGCGGGCGATCTCTTCGGCCGCACCGACTGGTGTTGAGCCCGGGCGGGTACTCTCCCCGCCGATGTCGATGATTGTGGCGCCGGAGGCGATGAAGTTGCGCACTGTTTCTGCTATGTAGTTTAGGTCTGTTGGGGCGTGCTTGCCGCCGTCAGAGAAGGAGTCTGGAGTTAGGTTGAGAATTGCCATGACGTGGGTGCTGCGCTTGGGGTCTGTTGCGTGCAGGGATGGGAATAGTGGTGAGATTGGCGTTGTTGAGATTGGTGTTGGTTCTGGTGGCGGGAGAGCCTTCAGGTGTGTGCTGTATGTTTGAGCGTCTTTCCCTGGTAGTGGGGGGTATTCATTTGGGATTAATCTAGATTTAGATGGTTAGTCCCTTTTTTTAGTATGTCAGTATGGCAATGTGTAGAGCCATTGGGGGCATACTGGCTGAGGGGTCGCAATACAAAGTCTCGCTCAAGCATCAGATTGTGTGGGATGTTGAGACGCTCGTGAGAGAAGACTTCTTGATCATAAAGTAGGATGTCCAAGTCAATGGAGCGTGGGCCTTTATCGATGAGTTTCTTTCTGCCCATCTCAATCTCAATGGATTGAAGAGTATTCAAAAGATCCAGAGGCTCAAGGGTTGTTTCCACCTGAAGGAAATTAACGATTTGACTACCGAATCTGGATATTACCCTCGCTAACATACCTCGCATACACCATTAATGAATGGATCTTGATCCAGCACATACATCGGTGCGGTCTCGAACAACGAACTTGTCCTTTTCACTTTGATACCAACTCGGCCCATTTCAAGACAAGCCTGCTCAATCATTTCTACTCGGTCTCCGACATTGCTTCCCAGGGCAATGAAAGCCCGGTGGATGTCTGGACCAGGCATCTTCAAATTCATCTTGGAGTCAACTGCTTGCGCAGTGGAGAAATTCCTCACAGGCGGGGTCAAGTGCAACGAGGTTATTGAACGCTGTGGTAAACCATTTATGGTGGAAATCCCCGATGCCAATTGGGCTGTATATTTCAATTGAGATTGAGAAGGCAACCCTATTGGTAATTAGTGTTGGATTCAAGTGCAGACATGCAAATAAAAAGAAAGAAAAAAGAAAATGCGGGACAGGCATATTTCCCCATTGGGATGATACGCCGATAAGCGTGTGAGGGCCCCGGGGTTAAGAAATAGCTAGGCACATACCGAGGCTCTGTGGCGAGGATATTCTGGAGCTATAAGATGTCGTCAGGCTTGCCACAGCCAATTGATTTTTTGTGGGCTCTACCTTGTATGCAAAGGTCGATGATCAGCTCTCCTTGTCTGAGCTGCAACCAATGGTGAAAGTCCTAGCGACCTCCCAATTCGCCGTGAATGAATGATGAAAGATGCCGATGGAGGGGCTATCGGTATTCCCCTGGGACTCATGCTGATTTGAGAAGAATAGTGAGAATTCAACTAACAAATAGGGTACGAGCTTCGAGTCAGTTCTGGTACTCTGTAAGCTTCACGTGGTTCGCCTGCTTCTTGGCGTTGACGCCTCGACGCTTTGACACCCAGATGCCTTGACACCTTGTTGCCTTGGTGCCTCGACATTTACATCCTACTACACAACCCTTTGTACCTCTGCACTTCAGGTGTCCTATTTGCAATATGGGATACATAGTGTGCAATAAGCACACTAGGTGTTGCTGAGGCCCATTACGGGGCTTCTTTCTTCTCATCTACCTTTGACTTTTCGTGATGAATATTTATCAATCATCCAATATTAAGCCAGCAGGGCAACTCCAGCCGATGCTTGTCGCTATCGTTTTAGAAAATCCTAACATTGGGACGAAGGAATTGATATCTGAAGTAGGTATCTAGGATGCTTTAAATGGAAGAAAGCGCAGTCTTCCCCGTAAAGATATCGATGGGTCTGGCCAAAAGGCACCGAGAGTATGTATGCAACTATACGTACCGGATTTTCCCTGGTGGGTGGAGATTTCCTATTTGGGCTGCCGCCGCTTTAATGAGGGTGCTCAGGCTTAGGCTCTTAGAGTAGATATCAGCACGAGCTCAGAATTAGTGATCAGCTCAGAGCAGTCACGTGTATGATGACTGATACTATGTAAATGCTTATTAGATACTCACTGATTACTCCGTGTCTAATCAGTAAGCAACTCTGATCACTTAGACCACCATAGACCATACCTTTAATGGACTAGCCCTATAGGGTTATCTATACTGCGATATTTAGTTCGTAGATAGTATCGCGCTCGCCCTTATTTTCTGAACCCTACCTATCTTATCGAGGAGATACGTTATTTTTATAGGGCGTAAGAGATAGTGAAGGGCTACCTCTATTTTATAATACTACGGTCAAAAGTTCTTTCTGAATTCTTACTATAGCTCGAGCTTAAATCTCAAATATAAAAGTAAACCATATCCTAGCCTAGTATATTGATTATTTATACGCCTACGCTTTTAGCGCCTTTTGCTTAGTACTTTGAACTAAACCAGTCTTATTTACCTAAATACCCTCCCCCCTTATGATACCGCACTTAATTATAGGTAGAAAAGAGTTTTTTACTAAGCGTGATAAGATTACGAAGGAGAGACGTTATCTCTAACGGGAAAGAAACGGCTATATTCTTAGAGCCTATAGATATAAAGATTTAATAAGGGAGAAAGATAAAAGGCTTACCGCGACTAATAACTTATATCGGTAAAACTTAGATCTTTAGTTCAGGTAAGTTAAGGCGTATCTAAAATAATAATTCCTTCTTATTTATAAGTAACGCTAACTCCTCTTTAGTTTTACTATAGACCTAGAAAATGGATTTAAATACTATAAAACCTCGTTTAGTTATCTAGCCCTAAGTTATAAGATAATTAAGGAGTTTCTCTATTAGTATATTAGTTCTACTAAAGGCTAACTAAACGAGAACGGATAACTAATAGTAAGAACTATATAGGCGTATACTAAGCGGTTCTTTAGTAGATTTAAAGAATTTATAAAGACTAAAATCATCCTAGATAATCGAAAAGAAATAAAATCAGTATATCTATCGTTATGTCACGACGTCTTACTAGAAGGGTCGCAGGACCCGGTGTATAGAACTATACCACCGAGAGACCAGAGGTAGAGAGTCATATGACCTCGCTTACCCGCGCATAACTATACTAGTAGAACTCGGAGCAATGTTAGAAGGCTCAGAGTTCAGTTTGAATACATGCAGTACTAGTGTCAATGCTTCACAGTAGTATTTGTATTATATAATACTCCTTTCACTCTAATCAATTAAATGAAGTCCTATCTATAGGAGGGTCTTCACATTCTAAACTCTCTATATCTTTTAATCGGACCGTTAGGGGTAATAATAGCACTAGTATACTAAACCTATATAGTAACTAAGTAAGGCTAAGGACTCGATAACGATATTATAGAAGATAACTTCGATATTAACCTTAAAGGACTAGATAACCCTAAGAAAGGATATAGGAAAGAGTAGGGAGGCCTAATAAGGATTACTAGAGGGTAAAGCGACCCTATAAAGCCTACTAGGCCTACTATAGAAGCTTTATCTACTAGCGTAATCTAAAAGATAGTACCTTTAATATAAGAAGAAGATAAACTTAAGGCTATAAGAGCCTAAGTATACTACCTTACTAAGCTTATAGAGTTAATAGAGAGATAATCTTAAATAGAGGAGTATATTATAAAGATTACTATAATAATAGTAATATTAGCTTACTCTATACTAAGAAGGACCCTACTAAGGGGCCTCTCTATAAGCGATACTAAGGATAATAATAGAATAATAGTTAATATACTATTAGGATACTAGGTTATAGGTATAAAGTATCCTACCTACCTATCTAATATTAGTAAGTACTCTAAGAAGTTATTCTAAGAGTATAAGATCTAGTAAGCCTAGCTTAATAACTACTTCTAATAATATCCTTACTACTTTATAAATAATATTATAAAGATTAACTAAGGCTTCGAAGTATTATAAGGAGATATAATAATAGTATAGGAATCCTATATAATATAAGAAGGAGTACCTAAAATATACTTAGAGTTTACCTACTTTATATAAAGTATAGTAGATAACCCTTAAGTTATCTACTAAGAAGCTAAAGAGTAATAGTATAGATATATATAGAGGCTAGGAGAATCAGTTATAACGTACTCTCTTTACTTAGACTAGATAGCTAAGAATATATATATTCCCCCTACTAAGGAAACCTATAAAGACTACTTAATTATAGGGGTATACTTAGAACTAAAAGTTAAAGAGTAATATTAAGTAGAAGTAGATCTAGACTATACCTATAGTAACCTATTAGTATAGTATTAGTCCCTTAAATCTAATATCTAATCTATAAAGAAGGCTTAATTAGGTTCGAAGTAAAAGTACTCTAAGCTAAAGAGGATAGAGAAGCCTACCTACTACGTAAAGTAATAGTACTTAAAGATATAGGACTTAGATAAAAAGGTACCTAAGAAGATAAGGAAGTTAGAATACTTAAATACTAAGTTTAAAAGGGATAGGAAACCCCTACCTATTTACGATTACTATAATAGACTAGGTTATAAGAAAGATACCTATTATAGTCTCTATAATAGACTTAGTAAGTAAAACTAGTTAGGAAGTAATATAGATAAGATAAAAAAATAGAGATCTTAATACTTTAAACTATAGTTATATTAAGAGTTATTATATCTAAAATATATACCCTAAAAGCCCTTATAAGTAAGGTACTTATAGGTATCGGACTAGAGAATATTACTACCTATACCCTTATAGATTACGGAGTAGAAAGATCTTTTATTAGCTAAAGATAGGTAAAAAAGTATTTAGAAGACTCCTAATACCTACTATAAATAGTTAAGGCTATTAATAGGTAAGAGATTAAGTCCTATAGGGTAAGAGAAGTAAAACTTAATATAGTAGATAGTATAAGGGAGATAAGAAGTTATACCCTTATAATAGAAGTAGTAGATATATAAAGATATAATTTAATCCTAGGATTTAATTAGTTAACTAATATAAACCCTATTATAGATTAGAAAATAGCCTTATAGAAATACTATAATAACTACTAAAGAGTAGAGATAGAGAAGATTATAGCCTAAGAGTATACCTAAGAGCTTCTTAAGGGTTTATAATATACCCTTACCTATTTCTAGTTAGAAGTAAAGAATACTATATAATTAGTAGCTATATAAATAGATAGCCTATTAGAAGAATACGTAGACTTTATAGATATATTTAACCTAGTAGAAGTAGGAATAATAGTATTATACTCTAATATAGATTATATAATTTATCTTAAGAAGGATATATAACCTCTATAGAAAGCTATATACCTATTTTTATAAGAGTAACTATAGGTACTAAAGGAATATCTAATAATAGCCTTATAAAAGGGGTAGATATAGCCTTTAAAAAGCCTAGTAGGAGCGTTAATACTATTTATACTAAAGAAAGATAGAGGCCTTTATCTATACGTTAACTACTAAGGTCTAAATAAAATCACTATTAAAAATAGATATCTACTACTATTAATAGGAGAATTATTAGATTACCTCTTAGGAGCGGTAATATTTATATAGCTAGACCTAATAGATATATACTATTAGCTTCGTATAAAGTAAAGAGATAAGTAGAAGACTACCTTTTATATAAGGTATAGACTTTATAAATATAGAGTTATATTATTCGGCCTTTCTAATATACTAGTAACGTTCTAAAGCTATATTAATAGAGCCCTTATAGACTTTATTAATATATTTATGGTTATCTACTTAGACGATATCCTAGTCTTTTTAATAGATATTAAGACCTATATAGGGTATATTAGAAAGGTACTAAAGAGACTCCGATAATATAAGTTATACGTAAAGAGATTAAAGTATATATTCTATATTAAAAGGGTAGAATTCCTTAGTTATATTGTTATCCCTAAAGGGGTAGAAATAGATCGGAAGAAGATTAAGACTATTCTAGATTAGCTAGAACTAAAGAGTATTTATAATATTTAGATATTTATAGGATATATAAACTTCTATAGGAGATTTATAGTATTATTCTTAAAGATATATATACCTCTTAATACCTTAGTAAAAGGATTAGATATATATAAAAAGGGTATAAATAAGAAGACTTAGGGCTTTATCTTTATAGAAGAAGTAAGAGAGGTATTTACTACCCTAAAGTAATACTTTATAAGTATTCCCCTTCTTACCTACTTTAAACTAGGCTAAAAACTCCTTATTAAAATAGATATATTAGGATTTATATTAGTAGTAATTATCTTATAACTAGAAGAAGATAGATAATAGTACCTAATCGCTTTCTATTTAAGAAAGCTAAATAGGCTAGAGATAAGATATAAGACCTATAATAATAAGCTATTAGCTATTATAGAGGTATTTAAAACCTAAAGATATTACCTTAAAGAAGCTAGGGATATTCTTATACTATTAGATTATAAAAACTTAAAAGGATTTATAAACCTTATACTATAAAGTCTTAGTAGGAGATAGGTATAATAGGTAATAAGACTTATATCTTTTAACTTTATAATATAATATAAAGTAGGTTCTAAGAACCTAGCTAATATACTAAGTTAGAGGTCTAACTACGCTAAAGAAGTAAAAGAGATAGAGTTAGTAGACCTAATAGAAGATAAGCTATTCTTAAGAATTAGATAAAGCCTACTAAAAGGCCCCTTCGTAAAGGAAGTAAAGGAGGTAGAAACAATTTAATTAAATATTATTACTAGAGTATAAGCTATACTAAACCCTAAGACTAAGGGTATTATAGGTATAGAGAGGTTAGAATCTAAAAAGTAAGATAAAAGCCCTAAAGATAAGGAATCCTAAGTATAGAGGGAGGTTATAACTACCCTTAAGGAGTATAAAGATACCCTTAGAGAAACCTACGTAGAGTAGAAACTAATAGATAAATACTAGGTTATTAGTAATAATAATAGTCTAGAATAGTATATTACCTAAATAGAAGTAGTAGTTAGCTTTATAGGAGAAATAGCGCTAAAAGATACTTTTACTAAGTCTATAGTATAACTTCTTAAGTAGATCTAAAGGTAGGACCGCTTTTTAAAGGAAAAATACTAAGAGATAGATAAAGCTAGGAGTAATAGATACTTAGGTAGTACGCTATAGGTAGTAACTATTAAAGATAGGCTACTAAGATATAGCGGAAGAGTCTATATACTAAGAGACCCTATAGTAACGTATAAAATCATATAAACTTACTATAGTAATCCCTAAGTAGGATACTATAGGAAGAAATAAACCCTTAAGAGGATTTATAGTAAGTATCTCTAGTATGATATAAACTAAGAGATTATTAAGTATATAGAAGAATATAATATCTATTAGAGGAATATAGTATATAGATATAAACTATATAGACTATTAGAACTATTACTAGTATTAGAAAGGCCGCTATAATAGATAAGTATAGACTTTATTACTAGCTTACTACCCTTAAAGTAGAAGGGTAAGGTATATAACGCGATCTTAGTAATAGTAGACCTATTTATAAAGTACTTAATCTATATCCCTTATAAAAAAGATATTACTATAGAAGGATTAGTAGCTATAATATATATAAAGATTATACTACTACTAAGAATACTAGAAAACCTAGTTAGTAACTAAGGAAGCCTCTTTATTAATATTTTCTAGTCTAGCTTCTACTACTACCTATTAGTTTAAAGGTAATTATCTACTATATACTACCTATAGATAGATAGCTAAACTAAGAGATAGAATTAGTCGATTAAGTACTATCTATAGAACTATATAAGCTAGCACTAAGATAATTAAATAAGATAGATCCCCCTTATATAGTTTATATATAATACTATAACGTACTTAGCCTTAGGGATAATACTAAGTAAGGCTTTAATAGGAATAAGGCTAGAACTATACTCTAGTATTAAAGATAATAATAAGGAGATCTACTAAGATATAAAAGCTAGAACGACTAAGCTAATAGAAATAAGAGAAGAGCTCTTAAAGAAGCTATAAAGGATAAAAGAAACTATAAAAAGAGCTATAGATAAGAATAGGATAAAGAAATCTTTCTATATAACCGATTAGGTATTACTTTAAAATACCTATATAGACTTAGGGTACCTATTTAAGAAGCTAGAAAACCGCTATAAAGGACCCTTCTAAATCATAAGAAAGATTAGCTAGTAAGTATACTAACTATTACTAACGCTACTATACTAATATATTTATACTACGTAATATATTTCGATATTAGAACCCTATAAGGGAAACCTAATTTAAAGTAAGTATCTAGATCCCTTTAAAGTCGAAAGAAAGCTTAAGTTTAAGATAGATAAGATCCTAAAGGTAAGAAAGAGAGGTAAAGGCCTATAATACCTAGTCCGTTAGTAAGGCTATAGAGATAGCGAAAATACCTAGGAACTAAAGAGTATATTTAAAGAAATAATAGTATTAGATATATTTAAAAAAAAGAACTTAATAGATATATAACTACCTATAAAGAAGGCTTAGAAGAACCCTTAGTAGATAGCCTAGTACTATTTAAAAAGGGGGTAAAACGCCCTATTAACTCTATAAAAACCCTAAATCTATCCTTTACTAATCGAGGAAGATAAATATATAGGAGCGTAAGTATACTTATAGAGAACCTTACTATTATTAGCCTATAATATACTTATTAAGTTAGGAAGATTATATTATATAAATATACTTTATAACGCCTTAAATAATAAAATAGATACTATCCCTAGGTTTAGTAAAGAGCTTAAATCCTTAAATAGACTAATAAAGGATAGATAGCCTTAGAAAAGGTAATAGGAATATAGGGGCGAAACTTATCTTAAATAAGCTCTTAAAGAGTTATAAAGACTATAAAGTTAATAAAGACCTATATATAAAGACTATATAATATAAGAGGAAGAGAGAAACTACCTAACGTAAAGATACTAAAGAGAAATTAGAACCTAACTAAAATAACCCCCTAAAGACTAAATATACGCTATAATAACCTAGCTAGAACCCCTTAAACCTATAATATTAATACTATTATTAGTAGTAGTAGTAAAGGAGGAGGTAGCGGTAATAGCGGTAGCGGTAGTAGAGGAGGAGCGTAAGATATAGTTATAGGAATAAGACTAGTATTAATACGTTATCTAAGAACGTTTTAAGTACTTCTAAAAGCCCTTAAAGTAGTTATACGAGCGGTAGGGGTTATAGTAAGAATAATAGCGTTAGCTTTATTATCTAACTAAGGATTAACCTATAAATAGTTAGAAACTAAAGGGAAGCCTTAAAGAAAGCCTCGAAACCTTACTATTATATAAGTCTAATACTACTAATAATAATACTAGTACTTAAGACTAGCTATAAAACTTTAATAAACGCTATTAGGGATACTACTAACAGAATTAATATACCGTATATACTATACCTTAGTAGGGGTAATAGGTACGGCTACTATAACTTAGTTAGTAGTACCTCTATTAAAAGATATAACGAGAAAGGGATTATAAGGGTATACCCCTAAGAGAAGAGGGGTATACTACCTTTAAAAACCTTTAGAAAGACCTCGAAAACCTTTATATAAGATAAAGAAGACCCGGTTAAAGCGTTAAAGGACTCGAAAAAGCTACTATATAAAGCGAGATACTATAAAGCGAGAAGTAAGATACCGGTAAGAGACTAAGGAGTATACTAAGGGCGATATATATTAAAGAAGGGAGGTAATGTTACGACGTCTTACTAGAAGGGTTGTAGGACCTAGTATATAGAACTATACCACTGAGAGACTAGAGGTAGAGAGTTATATGACCTCGCTTACCCGCGTATAACTATACTAGTAGAACTCGGAGCAATGTTAGAAGGCTTAGAGTTCAGTTTGAATATATACAGTACTAGTGTCAATGCTTCGCAGTAGTATTTGTATTGTATAATACTCCTTTCACTCTGATCAATTAAATGAAGTCCCATCCATAGGAGGGTCTTCACACGTTACTTCTTTTTAAGACCTAATTCTTATAGCTATACTAATTTGAAGTTAGTAGATTAAAAAAACCTTAATAGCGGAAGGTATAATAGTAAATTAAAAGAAAGAGAAGCTAAACTTTATAAGATATGATTTCCTAAGAATAGTCTCGTTTTTATAGTAGATAGATTATTAAACTTTTATCCCTAGGTTACTTAAAGTGGTTATCTTATTTACTCTTTAACTATATCTCTTTACCGGAGTAAGAGTTGGATCTTTTATTCCTTCTAATAAGGATAAATATAAAAGAGGTCTTTGGTATAAAGTAGGATTTCTTTTCTCTAGTAATACCGTCTACTACTAACCTCTTATCTAGTATATTAACTTAGTACTATTTCCTTTAACTGCGGCCCCTTAGGCGGTAGGTTAGTAGGTTAAATAGGTCTAGCTTAAAAATAATCGATATCTATAATATATTATGTAAGTAGAAAAAGACTAGTGGTATACTTCTTACGTATACTAGGGTACTTCCTTTACCAATTAATACTTTAGATTCGGGATTGGTATCCGGGATAGTAATAGACCGTAATTTGCATTAGGCTACCTTCTTCTCTCCCTCGCCCTAGCATACGGTGCTCTCTTTAGCGTTAACACTATGGATAATCTAGTACAATTCAATCTCTTAAATGGAGAGATTCCTTTGCGGTAGAAAGATGAGTACTTAGAAAAGCCAGTCCTTAGATATATAACGGCAGATAGACCCTAAGAGACTCCTTTAATGAAACAAAAGTTTTATTCCTACCTACGCCAAATCTTCGCTGCCGCGGGATATTTTGGTAAACTAGTAACGATCCACTATATCCGACGAAATCTAGGGAAGAAAGTCGAAGGTCAGTCCCTATAACCACGAAAGAAAACCTAAAAGAGTGTAAAGGTTATGCCTGGGCGCATACTCTTCCGCTCGGCCAAAAGACCATTATGTCAGAGCTCTCGCTCTGACATGCCCAGGACCAATATATATAGTAGCGCACATAGTTTATCCGTGACATAAACTAATAAGACTAATATATATTATCCTCTATATACTTTCTTTTCCTCTTTAATATATATAGCTAAGTACTATAACTTAATAATAAAGGATTATTAATATTATTATTACTAGTATTATTATTATTAATATTAATTAAACCCTTAGAACTCTTAGGTTATTCTTCTATATTATTAAT
>KZ108116.1:119111-200714 GCA_002116305.1 Penicillium italicum | reverse complement strand
GTGTACTAGTGAGAGAAAGGCGGTAGAGAAGGCGGTAAACAAAATTATATGGGTTGGCGCGATGGCGTCTAAAACCTGCCGTAGCCCCTGGAGGGGCGTAAGTTCAGGTGGTTTAATTTGGAATATTATGTTTGGGCAAGGGTTTGGGGTAACTGCTGCAGGCGGACGTGATGAATGCAGGGGGTGTGCATGCTTAGATTGGGATGTCATGTCAACGCTCAAGTACACTTTTGTGACCTATAGACTCTATTAGAAAAAGACCCTGCAGGAGTCTGCAATGATGGCATAGTTAGCAATTTGACTGAGATTCAGGGGGAGAAACGGGTAAACGCGTAAATACAGAGCGGAGGGTGAGTGGGGCTATCAGTTGAGGGGGACTCGCCAAATTCTGCTTACATAGACCAACATCATACTAGAATCCCTAAATTCCCTAATTCACTAATCCTAACAGGGCCCTAATAGAGAATACAGCGTTGTAGAGGTGAAAGAAAAATGGGCATCTTCTTCCTGATTGGCTGAGCCGGCTTCATGATTATCTAAGGGTCTCCCTCAACTGAAACCTGGGGTGAGGGCGGTGAGACGCCAGGCAGTTTTAAACCAGCACCTGATTTTTCGCCCTTGCTTTCTGATCATTTCAACAGGATGCAAAAATCTAGATATGTATTGATAAAAATGTGTACATAAAATTACTCTCGAGGCCATCTAGACCACAGTGGCATCATATGGCAAAGAATAGTCATCCAGTGCAGGGAACTGATATGCCTCTGCGTTCTTCTCCTGCTCTGCCTTCCATTTCATCAACCCGCCCAAAAGTTTAGCCACGTTTTCCTGCACGGAGAGGTCGATGGGCTGAAGGTTCTGCCCCATCTGTTTGATCTGAAGACCGGCCGCACCAGCGGTCACACTGAACTGTTCCAAGTCCAGCTTCTGGAGCATAGCTCCCTTAATCTGTCCAGACAAGATCTGAGCGCAGAAGTTGGGTTCCTGGCACAGGGGCCGTCCGAGGCCAACACCGTCGACGGTGTCTAGAGCACCAACCATACCCTCGACTGTCTTGAATCCTCCAGTCACATAGGTCTTCGTCTTGGACAAGCCAGGCACGACAGCCGTGGCAAATTCCAAGAAAAACTAATGAGAATCAAGGTTTAGTAGACTGACGGATGGTTTCATTGAAGTGACTTACTGCTTCACGCGCGACAGTCGACTGGCGCTGGGCGTCAGCTTGCATCCACTTTTCATAAGTACCACCAGAAAGCTCAACAAAGTCAAACTTATGCTCTTCAAGGGCCTTGCACAACTCCCTAGCCTCTTCCGGCTGGAATCCCTTCTCCTGGAACTCCACACTGTTGACTTTGATACCGACAATAAAGTTGTCGCTCACTCTCTTGGCAATCTCATTTCTGACCTCCAAAATCAACCTCATACGATTCTTCAAGTCGCCGCCATATTTATCAGTTCTCAGATTCGTCGTAGGTGACAAAAATTGGCTGAGGAGATAACCATGGGCTCCGTGTAGCTCGATACCATCGAAGCCAGCTTTCTCAAGGTACTCAGCCGCATGGGCAAAGCCATCAATAATGTTCGCAATATCCTCCTCATTCGCAGCCCGAGGCTTTCCAAATCCTCTGCCTAGCGAACTAGACGTGAGTTGAACATCGCTGGCACTGATAGGGTTAGGCTGGATATCTCCGGGGGTCTGGCGGCCCGGGTGTCCGACCTGAGCAATAATGAGACATCCCTTTGCCTTGCCAGCCGTGGCAAGTTCACGGAATCGCTCAAAGCGGAGGCCTGAAAACTCTGCGTTTCGCGGGATGACTGGGTTGCCGGCTGCCTCAAGGTGGTCGGGGTCGATCATGACATTGCCGGTGAGGTTGATACCAATGCTCGACTCTCCCCAGATCTTATAGGCGTGGATCAGCTCAGGGGAAGGTATGCCTCGGGATTCAATATCGGCGAGAGAGAAAGAAGCAAGACGCTCGCTCATTGCACCCTTCAGGAATCGATTGGGTGCTGAGCGTCCTGAAAAGGAAAATTTGAGAGGCTGGGCCAGCGGGTTGGGATCAACGTCCGCGCATTGGAACCGTGGAATTGAAGACATATTGTGTAGACTTATCAGATCTCTCTAAAATTGTTTACAATCAATATTTGGAACTTTATGGGTGCAATTGGTTGCCAAATTTTATATGCAGGCTAAATTCCGTGCCGGAGAACTCTAACCACATTCGTCAGGGAGAAGAGAATTGATTTATAAGCTGTTGAGACATCCATGGATCGGTTAGAATGAGAAAGGCGGGGCATTTCCACCGGAATAGTGGTTTTTTCTGGTTAGCTGTGCTTTTTTTATACCTCGGCTCCACTGGGAACATGTGGCGCACCAATTGTATTTGTTGATGATTATTGTTAGTCACAGACTGCCACCCAGTCACTTAAGTATCACGTCAAGCATGCCTTTTTTTTAAAAAAAAAGCTCGTTGGATCTGCAGGCATAGACAACGTCATACGCCATGGCTGTTACAACGAGCCGAAGAAAAAAGACAAACTTAGGTCATGATGGACATAGTCGAACTAGGAATAAAGACTTCGCCTCTGCACTTGCACTGTTGACATCAAATACGCGTACAACATAGGGCTATATTTAAGGGGCGAATACATTAGTAACCCACGTTCTTCAATTTACCTATGTTGTACCATAGTTATGTTTCATAATTTTATGCCCTGTGGGGCACAGGTTGTGCAAATGGATTTCAGAGAACCAGAATATTTCCATTTGGTTTTCCCAAAAAAGACATGGTTTTATAGTCTTCCAGCATGACTGCTTTCGATAATACGATAAAGTTGAGCCGACGGGTGGGCGTTCATCCAAGTCACTACTTGTCCTCGCAGTTAGCTCGGTTGATCCTTCGGTGGAGTTAAGTTCACCAACACCCAATCCGTACTATGAGAATGGGAGTTTCAATGACGTGACATGTCCGGATAACGCTTTGTCCTACGTGATTGTCGAAGAGCAGATGATCTCCCCAGTTTGGGCTGAGCACTAGTAGTCTCTAGCTTTGTAGATGACTTCTTTTCCTCTATCTATGACTCTAGATTTTCGAGAGCACCCCTATCTTCATGATAGTCCTCCCTTCTAGCTTTATATCTGACAGTTATATTGAATGGCTGCATAACACCATTGAAGCTATTAGAGTAGACATTCAAGTAAGTCACATCAGCAGCCGATATATATCTATCATATGCTTTTATAGGTTCGAAAACAATCACTCTTCTTATTATCTGTCAAAAAGCTCACTCCGTCTCACAGCAGCCTAGAGCCTTTGGTCTAATCCCTAACAATGTGAGGTATGAGGTTAGTCAACTTATACTTCTGCTTAAGTGATCAACTTAATAGTTTCCTAGCACAGAGTGATCGACCACGAGTGTTTGAACTTCAGGCGTATGTACCGCCGAATCAACTTTTAGTAATCCGACCCTCAATCGAGCACTCTATATCAGGCAAAGTAATCTGCTTCTTGTATAAATCAGGTTCTACAATGGTGCGATAAAAATCACTCCACAAGCAACCCATTTTCAACCAGCTAACACCATAGTTGTGGCTGGTTCTGTGAAGAATCAGGCGAAGGAATATAAGAGAGATTACCGGAGATAAATTTGATAGCGGCAAAGTATAGCCTCTATGCCTTATGCCTCTTACTCAACCTAAGATTTGATTCAGATAGATTTTGAAATAACAGGTCTGCTTTTAAATCACGCACATCTCGCGAGAAAATTTGCGTAAAACTGGAGCATACCATGCGGACATTGTAGTCATCTCTGGTGTACTTTGCAGCTCGAAAAGACACAACCTCCCGAACAGAAGTCCATTCGTTCTTTATTATGTCGAATCACATATAGTGAAGAGCCGTCTGCCCAGGTAAGTAGTTTTTTCGGCTTGGTGAACCTAAGAAGAGATGCAAAGATATTCCACACATAAGGAACGTCCAAAAATCACATGAAGGGGGGGTTCACTTTGGTGCTAGTGGCCCATCTAACTGGGAGCAAAAAACATACAACAGTGAGGATTCGCTGGTGGTCACCCACCCAACTACTAACTCACCGGCGTGTGGCTTGAGTACGGCTGAGCGGACGGGAAGCCCTATTTTCCACACCCTATGGTCGTATGTATAAGGCTAGAAGTTAGAAGAAGTTATATATATCTTGGGGCTACGCTAACGCGGGGAATTGGTAGCTTTGATTAAGTTCCTAGGAGCTTAGATGGAAGAATCTAGTATGTATCCGGGAAGGATAGATAACATAGATAGAAGTTAAAGGATTTTGAGAGTATTAAAATAATAGCCTGAGCCTTAAACTTATATTAGGAACTGCGAATGGTGTCAAAATATTTCTTCAACCGCTCGACCTTACGCTATCATATGAACAAAGAACAAAAAGAGGACAAAAATCAAAAAAAAAAACATACAACAGTGAGGATTCGCTGGTGGTCACCCACCCAACTACTAACTCACCGGCGTGTGGCTTAAGTACGGCTGAGCGGACGGGAAGCCCTGTTTTCCACACCCTATGGTCGTATGTATCAACTTACGTGTGGGAAGGGCTCATAGAGCAATCGCGACTTGGGGGTTAGAACACAACATGAGTGAGAATCACACTGTCACACTGGCCCCCAGCTGAATCACAGTATAAAATCAATGGATGTCATGAAGATTACATACGAATGAACGCGTGTTCCTGGTATATGATCGGTTGGTAGCTCCGTAAGTTCTGGATTAACATCTTCACTGAGAATATACAAGATGGCTGTCGTGTCGTTATCGAAATGATTCTCGTGTCATACGATGAGTTCGGTGGTCGGCTTCCCCGGATCGACTGACCCCCGCTGACTCATCGGAGATCGGCCCTGGGGGCCTGCGCGCCCCTGAGACTGGACAGCCTTCAACAGAGTACGGAGTAAGATCTCAAGCTTTAGCCCCTGAGACTTTTCCAAGCGCTTAGCTATTACCATGGCTGAACATCCTTCCTTTACTCTTGCCGCTCTTTGTAAGTCATGCGTCCCAACCAGACAAATTGCTCGACGTTTCTGACCAAAAACAAGTGCCTGTTGGAGGTACCGTTGGGTTTTTGCGAACCCGATCGGTGCCTTCCTTGATTGCCGGTGTTGGACTCGGCCTATCATATGGCTACTCTGGTATGTGCCGACCTCCACTATGCGGGTTCCAAAATATCCCCAAACTGACTGTGTTACCAGGTTATTTGATTAAGGAGAACAAGGACTACGGCACTGAACTCGCCCTGGGAAACAGCATCCTCCTTCTGGGCTCCGCAATCCCTAGGATCATCAAGACAAAGGCTAGAGCTGCTATGCCTCTGGCTCTCGGTGCCACTGGGCTATTGGCATCTTTCTACTATCAGAAGAAGGTGCGGGAGTTCCGCTTCGGAGTCTAGATTCTATCTTTTCACAGACACTGCTCCATCAATAGCACATAAGCGTTGAGTGGAGATAAAATCCTTTACCTTGCAAATTTCCTATACGTAAATGACTGTGTTGAGAACCAACCAGCACGTCTAAATGTGTTTAAAGTACCAAAAGATGATAATTATATTGCAGGTTCACCTATTTTCAGAACCTTGCCTTTTTCTGCCCTTGCCAACTCTTTGAAGCTTTAGGCACGATTCCCTTTTAAGAGCGGGAGCGCACGAAATCATTTGTCCATGTTACGGGTGCCTTTTTGCTAGCTCGGACGTTAAGACTCTGGGATGTCCCAGCCCGAAGATGCTTCTTCCAGCTCGAGAACGCGATCCAGTGTCTACAATTGCTTTTTTGTGATTACCTTAGGTTTTTTTGCTTGTGACGAAAACCCAGTGATTCTTAATTGCTATCTCGTAGCAAGGAATTCATTTATCTTAAGTTTGAATCGCCAATTGGTCGAGTTTTCCTAGAGAAATTGCGGCCATCGGTGGACAATTGATGATGATTCTCTTTCCCCTTCGCCAAACCTACCACTCAGACTAGAACGAATTAATCATGTCACATCACTGTAGAAAAAAAGATTAAACAATTGGATGGCTCAGAAATCGGAGCATAGCATGATTGAAAAGAAAAATAACCAGATTAATGTGTTCATTTTGTTTGTTAAGGGAGGACCTACGACGCTCTGTAGCGCTCAAGGTTGTATGACTGGATTCAATCTGGTGTTCAATCTCTACATCGCCGCCATAGTATAAATAGGAGCTAGAGTTCCGACCCCTTCGGCTAATCTTACTGAGCCTTCCCTGGTACAACTTTCTGCACTTCGGGCGCTCGCTTTAGATTACTTAGCGTCGTTCTTCTGTACCCCGGGACTAGTTATTAGCGCCCGCGCTTCCTCAGATTATCCTAAGTCTCGCTCTAGATTGGCTATCCCCGAGCCAGGGGCTCTTTTCGATGATCTGATGGGCCTAAGTACGACTGAAACACACCTACGGGATGAGAAGGACGATATGGTCAAATACCATTTTACAGATCGTATATACACTGCAGCGTCTTGCGATTTAAATACTCGGAGGCTCTCGTCCCACAAATTCGTATGGCCTGGATTGCAACGGCCCCAGTTCCCATCCACATGATCTTGCACTCTCCCTCCATCACAAGTCCCGAGTTCGCGTCTCAAACCTTAGGTCCTTAAAGGATATCTAGGTGTAGCAAGGAGTGCGGCCCTGCGCAGTGAAGACAGAGGCACAGGCGAAAGAACCACCCGCATTGCACTTTGCGGGGGTATCTTCGCCACTTTGGAGAATTCGGCTAGCGCCCGAACAAAGCCTTGTGCAATCATAGTCATCGCCGGTCTCTTCGTTCTGTAACCTGTTTTAGTTCCCAGCTCAATCAAAACCATCGAAAGACGTACGGATCCATAGAGACAGCAGTGCGAACCATCGGAGAACAAACATTCGCACTGTTTCGAGCCCGAGCAGGTAGCTGCCAAGCTAAGTCCGGCAGTGGAAAGCATCAGGAACAGACTGAAGACCTTCATCTTGGAAATTGAGGATTGGTTGAAGATATGGAAGAGACTTGGAGGTGATTGTTGATGTTTTTGAGATGTGTTTCGGGGCCATCTTGCTCTATTTAACTCTCACAGGCTCTATGCCCATATCGAAAGCCGTCAACATTTCTCCGACATCTCTCCGAGACAGTATGTCACCCAAATCAAAATAGGCAGGCTGATAGCGTTAATCTGATTGAATATGGTAAGTTCCGGCAGATCAATTCACTAGAAGAGCGAAGGTTTTACCTTAATTTTGATTCGCCAAGGCACCAAATTTTGTATCTCGATCAGTGCCAGCACCATCGCGACACGTTGTTCCTTACTGACGATTAGAACTTTGACTGACGTTTTTCTATCTTTAAGCAAACTTCATAGGGAAAATACAACAGTCTATCCTGCCTAGTTGAAGCCGACTCAGTTTCTTGGCTTCCTTGGCTTGGTGCTTCTTCATAGATAAGCAGTAACGGCCCGGTGATCCACTCTGTTGAGACATTTAAAGCCAGTCTCACTAGAAAGGATTCAGACTCCTACTGCTGAACCTAAGCATGAGCATAAATGAGACATTTGAGGAAGGCGTTGGGATGATACGGAGTACGGAGTACAGATATCGTCTTTTAGGTTTTTTTGCTTATGCACTTACATTACCACAGATGCCTTGTCTCACGGCTTCTTATTTTCCATTTATCTTCTCCACTTCATAAGATTACAACTCCAATCTCTTTTGTAGACTTGCTATTTCTCTAGATACTTAGGGCGAAAGTCTGGCAAACAGATGTAAAATCAAAAGAAGTTGATCGACAGCGGTGGGGACCTTTCGGGTAACTGGAAGTTCCATTGCCCAGAAGTGGCAAAGTACGTAAACCTCCACTCTTCAACATCGTGGCGCCAAGCTTTTATTAATTAGGATTTTTCCGTGTCTTAGTCTATCCATGGGCATTATTTGCAAATGATTAGCCACGTGTTTGACCTGCTGGGCTATAAGCACTAGTTCGATGAACTCTATTTGAGTTAAAGTGACAGAAATCTGGCTTCACGACAATCCTTGCTCTAGATCAATGATATGCAATACTCCAACTAACTAAAAATGACAAAAACCCGCAATTTCAACAATTTATTCAGACATGCTGACTACCCGAAATATGCGAGGACCCGTGGACTCTTCAGACTTTATTTAGGACTGGCCAATGGCCTTATTTTCCGAGAACGAGACCACAACCTTCATTGGCGGAGGTCCATCCGAATAATTTCCGGGGCGTTTTAACGCTAGTTTTAATTTAGCAGTCATCTATTAAGGCTATTTAGAGTAGTTGGCGGTTTCAATTCCGTATAGTTTCTACATCATACCATCACACTACACCCTCCCCTCTCTATATTCATTTCCACCTTCTTAAATTGTAATTGTTTGAAAAAAAATCTGATTTTCAATTGATTTGTTTACCACTGCATAGTCATTGGTAAGGTTTTTAACTGAATTTATCAATTGTAGAAAATTCGAAAACATGCATTATCATAGCATTGAAAGAAGCCTGGAATTATACATGCCACAAATACGAAGTAGAAGTTTTCTAACTCCATAGGGAACCTAAGTATCTCCTAAAAATGATTAAAACACAAGGAGCCCCCTATATAGACTACCGTTGTTGAAATGTCAAGTTCAATTTGGGTTTTGCGGTGGGCGCTCGCTTGTGGAAGCCAGTCGCTTGTGAAATACATTGTTGATGCTGTTATGGGTCATGTTGATTGGACTCTTGACTGCAGGCATGGTCATTGGCCCAACGATGATATGTCGACAAAGAAGGCATATGCGAAGCTTGGCGAGAGACCGCTCTTCTCACTTATTGGTGGCATTTGGTTAAGCTTCACGTCCAATTTGGTACAGAACTGGCCCAACGGAAGTCCGCAATTTGGAATCGCTCGAATCAGATCATGGGCGTTTTCCTCTCTCCGAAAAATTTGCATGAAGGCCAAGTTACGCCTAGAAACCAGCAACCCGAAATGAAACACCAGATTGGAAATGGAAAGGCGATCGAGGTGTCTAGTAGCTTAGTTTTTATGTTGCATTCGGTATGATCTTATGCTCTCAATGCTTTCAAATGAATGCAGCAGGACTTATTGAGGCGCCCGGCGAACTTAAAAGGCGCTCACCTACGAACACTCGAAGGCTATAGGGATCGTATCATTGCTATGGCCTTTCTCACCAAATGACAACGTGGTGGCATCAGGATATATTTATATCTTTCAAGATATTAACGCTTGTTTAAATTGAACATTCATTGTATAAGTTCTTATCGGGTGTCATATAGTTAAGCTTAGGAACTCTTTGTCACACTTAAGACCCCAACACCCGCTAAATGCAAAAGCTGGCATATATTTAGTCCCTGTCTTGTTTTCGCGTTAATGTATACCACTTTGATTTAGTTACAAAGAGATGACCGTGGGTATACCTATGTGAAAGAGTATTTGCAGTACTACATATCATTACGGGGAGGATCGATACTGAAAAAGAATGATAAAAAGTTTCAGCCTGTCCGTTGCCGAGGTACAGGTCTATTTATCCACTGAAGCCAAGATAGAAGTTATCGTATCTCCAACCTTCTCTAGATGCTCTGTAGTGCAATTAAAAGCATTTATGCTCAATGCAATATGCCAGGTATCTTCCACGGGCCTAGCAATTACCCAGATCTCCTCCGAGTGATCCCACACCCCGGTTGAGCCGTGTACCTTGAAAGGCGTCTTGACTCCATCTCCTAGCAGATCGATGGGTGGGAAGACAAGGTTGTGAAATTGGACATTGTAAAACATCTTCTGTAGGTGCTCAGACCAGTCCTGGGCGCACATTTTGTAGATATTCTGTGATGTAGCCACTTCCGCTGGCAAAGTATCAAGTTGAGCCTGTTGCACCTTGGTGAGAGTCTTTTGAAAACTTCGATCAACTGGTAATGACACTCGCAAAGGCAACTGGTTGAGACAAGACCCAATAACATTGTCCAAGCCACTAGGCAGTATGGTTTGTCCGGATACAGTCAATGTAGCATTCACATCCAATGTGTCGTGGATATGAGCCAACGCTTCCGCAAAAGCGGCAAGGAAGATATTAGCCGGGGTAAAATCTGGGATGTTCGGAGGAGACTCGATGACTTTGGTCAGTGTGATGATTCGATTTTTCTCTCCGGTAGGCTCCGGGGCCCCATAAAAGTGGCCGTGAGAGATGCGGAATCCGAATCGGCTTGGCTTCCCGCGACCGTGGATGAGCATAAAACCCACATAGGTAGCTCCCAGCTTGAGTGGTGATTGTAGGCTCTCTTAGAAAGCCAATCCTGCCATATCCTGTAGCGAGAGTGTTTCGCCAACCTCGGGCATTTCTAGCGGAATAGGAATGTCACCTGGAACAACTTTAAAAGTTGTCAGATTTCGACTTCACACACACGCTCCTGAGGATGTCCACCTGCTCCCACAGCGTTTGAGCAAAGGCAGTAATCTTACCAAGAGGAACAAGTTCTGGCATATCAACGTAGAAGACAAAACCGCCCTGTGGCGGCGTGTATGAGCATTCAGTTGAAAGACTCATGACTCTTCAAAGGGAACTAGAAGTCCTGTACTTATGCAGTGGTTTGCTGAGTACACATTACACGAAACCATAGCAAACTACTTAGGAAACGTTTTGATAGATTTATAACTGCATACAGTAAAGAGAAAGGCCACCAGATCTATCTGTGCCCTTGATCACTTAATTCCATTCGCTCTCACTTCTGGACAGATGATAAATAATGCAATCTAATCACTTCCACCGGTTAACACATTCAAATACTGTGAAATCTATCACTTGCCCTATCCGTTCTCTCAGGCATTGTCTCCCTTACCGCGCCACGACCGACACCTCCGAAAACTGCGAAATGACCTCTTGAAGTGGAGTCGGTGATGTTTGACGTAATCCAAACCCCAGAAAAGCAACGACAGTTCGGTGAACAATTTCAAATGCCTTGAACCCATCCAGAGTTCCAACCATCATCTGGATGGCGGGGACCTTTTGAACAGGGAGACCCAGGAGCTTCAATAAGAAAGGCAAGTCGGAGAAGGTGTAATGCTGAGCCTTGGCCAGTTCCAGCTCTAATTTCCATCCTCGCAGATTTGACCAAAACTCTTTCCATGTTGGGTCTGTCGCCTGGGTCTTATTTTCGTGGCCGAAAAGGAGGAATGGAGCACGAAGCCCGTGTTGAACCACTGACCCAAACATTGACCCGTCGAGGTTTACTCCGGCAACGATCCGACGGTCCAAATGCATGGCTTCGGCGGTGGCGGCGCCCCCAACCGAGTGACCGTACATCGCGACTTCCCCAGTCCTTAGCCCCGCGGCCCCTGTTCCAGGGAGCAGAGCTCGCACGCCAGCCTTTGTGCTCAACTGATCCAGGACGAACGACACATCTTCCGCTCTGGTCTTCACATCCAGTGGAATCTGCGCGTCAGTGATGTTTGCGGCAGTGACGACCGTTCCATCCGGGAACTCCAGGAACTCGGTATCATAGGGATGGTCGATGGATACCACGATGTACCCAGCGCTGGCCACAGCCTGTGCAATGGCATTGTAGAACAACCGTGTCGTGCCGAGAGCAGGCGAGAAGAGCACGACAGGAAAGTGAAGCTGCTTCCCTCTTGGTGCCTCTGGGCATGCCTGGAATGATATGGATTGAAGCGACCCGTTTGGAAGTCCGTATGCACCGTAGAGGTCAGAGTAATATGCGGCTGTTGCGGGGGGCAGATAATCTATCTTTTTGAGATCGACGTTGCAGTGGGTTGGAGCAAATATCGAAGTCATCACTGCGCGTGGTGCATGATGAGGATCAAAGGGATCGACTCTGGTCTTTTCAATCATTTTTGCTGTGTTGTAAAACACATCGTATTGTCCGGGTGGGCTAGGGATCACCACTGCAGAGACAGATATGGCCACCATGGGCAGTAGGCGAAGAATTTGAACCATCATCAATAACTCGAAGATGCAGTCTAAAATGGAAGAAGTCGAAGATTAAAGTCTTTGGAATCGTGCTGGAGCAGATGATGGGATTCCAACATCAATAGAAGGAGGACCGCTCGAACCATTATATATCCAGTGGAAGAAGGGGTGGTGTCGCAGATCAGCACTCTACCCACCACTAAAGCACCGTCAGCAACCTTTCTCACCATCAAAGTAACTAGATTTCCCAAATAGGAATTTATAGAGCGCGAGGCCAGATCAGATCTAAGTGTGTAACCAAGAACAATCTTTCAGGAACCTTAGAAGGTTCCAACCATGTGGGAAAGCCATAAAACCAAAATACGGTTGTGCTACCGTTATCGTACAGTATCGGGCTTTGATACGGTATCTACTTGCTTCTCACTTATTACAGTAGTTTTTGGCGGTACAGTATCGTCAAAACTACAGTATCGGGGCATTAATACGTAGCGCTACAGTATCAGGGTCTGCCGCTACGTAGTGATGCAGTAGCAGCTACTATAGGGGTAGTAGTCAGATGACAAAAAATACATACCACCTAGTATAGGATTTCTTACACTGCATAAGTTAGGTCACTTGATTATGTCACGTGATACTTTACTTACTAAGTTTAGTGTTTAATACTAGCTTTTATGTATAAATTTACTATAGTACTTATTTGTACTATGGGATTACTAGTTAATTTAATATACTACTTCTATTTTTAGATTTGATAAGTCGTGGAGTTAAACCCGCGTATTCTACGGAATTACTATATAGCTATGTAGTCTATATACCGACTGAGCTATTTAGTATACATTTGCTAAAGGAGGTGCTAATTTAATTTGTATTAACCTCTGGGGGAAGGAGCTCTCCCGATTGTTAGCTGAGCGGGATACCTAAATAGTATTAATACGCCTTACTACTATATCGCTACGTATCACTAATTTTTCTACCGTATCGCTACATAGCAGTGCCTCGCTACGTAGTTTCCTCGATACTGTAATTTCTAAGCTACGTATCACTTCCGGGTACAATATCAAATGCTCAGCTACTATATTAATATAACTACGGTACTCCTACTGGATTACTACTATTGCCTATGATGCTACCCACTTTCTACCGCAGTACAGCAGTATCAATTATCGATACTGTAATTTAACGGTAGTACGACCGTATTTCGGTTTTGTGGCTTTCCCACATGGAAGGTTGGAAGTAAAGTGGGTCCTTGTCTCGCGATATAACTTCCAAATCGGGTTAGCGCCATATGGCACATGGCAGCCTACCGGCGGAGCAGCCAGGTCTCGCTCTAATCTAACCATTTTCATCGTAGTACTCATCTGAGATACGCCCAATCTATGTGTCTGTTTGGGATTTCCCCAAGATTATGTCCGCACCAACAAAGTTGCAGGGGAGAATTGTCGGCCCCCTGGACAAGCGAAGGCGAGCGACACGTTGCCTCGGCTGTGCGAAACGACGCATTAAGGTCTGGGATGTGGAATTCCAATTTCATGGGGCCAGTGCAGCTGATTTTTACTAGTGCGAAGGTGGATTTCCATGTGTTCATTGCATTAGACAAAACACGATGTGTGTTGCCCAGCAGCACTCGGGACATGGTACGACCAAGTTTGTCAACAAAACCCAGCAAGATGATTTTGGTGACGGCCATCGAAATTCCGATCAAAGGAACAGGACTATTGCCAATAAGCACAGTCCCGGAATGCACCCACTTGTTTTCATTGGAAAAGATGAGGGTACACGCCATCTTGATTATTTTGTCTCGTTCGTTGAGCACAATTTGTTCACGATGAGCTTCTCGTCAATAATTCCGGACCTGCTTCCTCTAATTTCAAACTCCTCGGTCTTGTATCATGCAGTGATAGCGATCGGGGCTTTGGATGCGAACCGCCATGCCGGTGGACGCGCAATAGAGGGCGAGAAACCCCCCTATGTCGACGCCGTCACCGCTTACCAAAAGTCAATGGGTATTTTGCGGTCGTGTTTGGGAAACAATCATGTGATGCAAAAGGAAGATGTTCTCTGGGCCACATTTTTCCTAGGGCTGTTTGAGGTATGCCTTTCCATGGAATGGTATCCTCTATCGCATGCATAAGATTCATTTTCGACTGACAGAAATACACCTAGTTGCTCTCGGATGCTTCGGGCGAAGGCTGGGTCAAGCACATGCTCTATGGAACATCAAAGATGCTCCAGCTTGCAGGACCAAGCGACTGCATGTCATCAGCCAGAAGGAAATTCTATGACCTGTTTCGGGTCCTCGAAGCCAGCCGAGCATTACTCTATAATGAAGACACAATCCTTTCGCAGGACTGCTGGCTTGACCTCCAGAAGTCCCTTTCAAGTATTGCCGCTCGATGGGATCCTATGGAAGAGATTATAAATCTCATGATTGAGACATCCACCTTCAGCCTACGGTAAGTCGGCACCGACAAGACACGAGATGTTTGTTCTCTTCTAATCTTCCGAACTAAAGAGCCTGTGCTATAATTAAGATGATTCCTGAGGCAGAACGGTTCACCAATCCATCAGTTGCTTTGCTTGCAGCGGAAGGACTCGATATCCAAGAAACTATCTATAACTGGCACACGAAGACGTTGCTGCAGCTGCTACAGGAGGATCCTAATCCATATTCAAATCTAGCTTTGCTGTACTATCATGCTCTGCTAATCTTTCTTTCTGGCAATTATGATTATTTCCCATACTGGGAGAATATTCCAGCGCCAGTGTTGTGCCCTGCTGAGATTTCTGAACACCTCAAGACGATTTTGTACCTCTCGAGCGAGGTGTTGCGCCACTCCAAGATTCCGGGAGTGATGCTATCTTTCCCATTAACTGTCGCAGGAGCTCGAGCCCAGACGGCTGATCAAAAGTCAGAAATACTGAGCCTGCTCAATCTGGTCTTCTCTAAAGGATTTGTGGTCGCAAACAGGATACGGGATGGGTTGCTAGAACGGTGGGCCGAGAAGGACCGGAAAGAGGGTTTAAATAGGTTATTATTAGGTTATCAGGTTTAACCTAATAGGTTGGGTTTTGGGTTGGAGGTTCCGACCCAAAATGGGTTCTGCCGAAGTCTACTATCGACAAACCGGCGATTCGCGTAGTCGTCAATTTCTAGAAAAAATCTTTGACGGGCGATTCGTCGTCCCGTGTTGACACTTCTGGATGAAACCAGGAAACGCTACCAGATGTGAGTGTAGAAAGCTAGGGGAAGATAAAGATGATGCTTCATTAGCTATAGAAACTAACTGCTAAAGCGAGTCGTCGCTGACTTAGCGCAACATGTGACCTCTACGGAGTCACACTAATTATAGGCAATTCATAGCAAGCAGATAATGATACAGCGAGCCCTTTCCGACGCGACAAGTGATACTCTCCTCCGGGCATCAAACCCCCTAAGCCGAAGTTTCAGATTGTCGAAACACGCAAGCATCAAGGAACAATTGTGGAAGTAAAGCTAGGCGCGGATCCTTTCCTGGCACTGACAGTACACTCGCTGCTGTGTCACGGTACGAGGAGCTGAACGTAAACCAAAGAGACTTTTCAGGTTCGATCTCTTCCGATGGACGAGGGTAATACGGGTCATTTTCAAAAAATGCTTCGACGAGATGAGTTATCAAATCATTTGGCCTTTCAAGTCCGATCCTCTCATCCCATATGTTGCACAAATTGAAATCGAGCACCCAGACACGAGTGGTTCTCCGTCGGAAGTTGATACGGATCATTGTGTCAAGGTCCGTGTGAGGAGGCATCCTGGCAAGCTCTTCTGCACTGAGTCCCAGCGAACGACAAATCTCCTGGGTGTATGATGTCTCCCGCTCGCTTCCAAGCACAAATTCAACATCGTAGCAATCCACATGTGCAGACCAATGCATAATCGCTAAAGCTTGGCCGATAGCTTGGGCGTAATGTTGAATGGGTAGTTTAAGCTCAATCATTTGATCTAAACACAAGTTGAAGTTCCTTAGAGTGAAATTGCGTGGTGGTGGGTCATTTGCGCCCCGGCGACGGCCGAGGTAGATGCGCGCTAGGCAATCTCGGTTGGTATCATGAGATACCACAGCGGGTTGGGAGGGCGCGGGACAATATGCTTGTATCAAAGCCTGTCGAGCTAGCTTGGGAAGTGGAAGTATGCGTTCTGTGATCAGTGCCATTGCGGGCAATGGGAAAGAGAGGTGCGATCCGTGAAAAAGATCAAGATGCGTGTCCCACCACTGGTTGTTTGTTTTTGGTACATAAGAGAAGATTTTGGGAACCCGTACTTCAACAGACTCCTGGTGTGTGGACTGCTGGTTTGAGAAGGCATGATGCACTGCCAAGTGGGCTTGGAAATCTGCCCAAAGGGCATTTTCGAATGACGGGCGGGCGATTTTGATCACGTATGCACGACCTGGCCGTTCGAAGACAATCCCACATTGGCCAAAGCCAATACTGCGAAACCCAACACAAGGTGTCTGTTGCGCGGTGTTAAAAAGTGCGAAAGAGGAGGCTGTAGAAACAACGGAGCTTAGTGATAAAACACAGCTCAGAACTTCACGAGGTTCAGTTGCCGGAGGGATTTGTAACTCAGATCTGAGGTGTTCATTGCGTGTATCATCAAGTAAGGTAGATAGCCGGTTCGTCAGGTCAATATCTCTACGCAAGTTTGATGAGATAGCGGAACTGCCAGACTCATCGCTGCTCTGATGGTGTCGCTCCATAATGTAGATCTGAGAGAAGTGGAGTCAAGTTGGGAAATGGAGTGGGGTGAAAGTGAGAAAAGAACAAATGACCGACGAGGACTAGGATTAGTGGGGGTGGCAGAAAGCGGCAACCCTTACCGCCTGAACACTTCACTTTGAATTCACGAGGTCTTGAGGATATATTTTTTTACTCTGAAAACCGCTCTCTAGTACGGTAGATAGTGCTACGTACGGGCGACTAAGTATGGCATCCGGCACATAGCCCTCTCATTGGATAATGCCTTTACCGCCCCTATCAACAAGCCGAGTCCTCGCTGGTGGCCGAGGTAAAGGCTAAACCTCTTCTACAGCAGGTAAAAAAGCAGTCATATCTAAGTTAACAATAATCTTTAGTACTATATACTTATGCGAAACGGGGTACCTAAGAAGTGATAGAAAGGTAGTTAGTAGCCTAGTATAGTTCAAAGTTAAATACCGTGAACTTTGTATTTTCTTTTTGTATTTTTTGGTATCTTTTTTGGTATCTTTTTTGGTATCTTTTTTGGTATCTTTTTTGGTATCTTTTTTGGTATCTTTTTTGGTATCTTTTTTGGTATCTTTTTTGGTATCTTTTTTGGTATCCTTTTTGGTATCTTTTTTTAGTACTCTTGGATAAATTTTATACTTTTTTAAAATAATATCATAGATTGATTACTATGAAGCTTACACCTAGATAGTATCAATTGAATACTTACAACTTAGAGAGTATACGTATAGCAGGTAATTTGATGAAATTGTGGAGGTAGTTAAAAAGACTACACACAATAGATTCAACAATGTACTTGTAAAGTGATAGTGGATCTAAAACACTACCTGGCAATATAAACCAATAAGAGAGTTATGTGCCGGATGCCATACTTAGTCGCCCGTAGCTACGGTAGTAAGTATATCCGATAGCGAGTTTCGAAGTAGATACCTTAGTATCTAGGGCACTATAGATTCCAGTACGCCTAAGGCTAGTAGATAGCCTTAGCAATTCTTCGGATGGAAATTACAGCTTATTATCTACATATGCGGTTTTAATCATGATCTACGCAGGTTCCCTACATAGTCTATCGTTGACAAACACCGAAAATGCTGCAAAATGATACCGATCACTTGTTCTTGAAACTAATTCACTAAAGTTACGACAAATATATACAGGATTATGCAGAAATCTGAATCTAAATAAAGAAAAGAATAATATAAAATATAGAAAAGAGAGCACAACCCCATTTCATCGCAATTTCAAGGAAAAATTTCCTGCAAAGATGCACCATCAAGTCGCATCCGAAGATGGAAAAAAAAAGACGATCTGAATCTGTGCCGTTCCTGCCCGTATCTGTGTACTCAGCAAGTGCGCCACGAAGCATGAAAGGCATCAAGTGGCGAGAGAGGATCAATTCCGGGTAGTATCATAGTCGGCAATAATGTCTTCGGAGATCTTCTGGGCCATTCCGTAAAAGACGCTCATCATATGAGAGGAAAGCTGGGTAGGAGGAATTGAGCCGTCGACCACACGAAGACTTTGAACGTCATAGACACGAGCGGCAGCGTCTACGACACCACCAAGTTCTTTTGACATCATGGAACATGTGCCAACACCATGGTAGTTGGAACGGAAATTCTGCTTCACGTAGCTCACCCAGTCATCGATAGTAGCGTTGTAGGCTAGGTTGTCTCCGGGAATGGTCTCGCCGTTGAAATACTTCGTCATTTCACCAGTATTGGACATCTCACGAGCTAGCTTCGTGGCCGCGGCCTGACCGAGTAGATCCAGCTCATTCAGCAAGTATTGTGGGTCATATGCAAAGCGACGAAGATAAGGGTCACTGTCTAGGATGTGGACATACCCGCGGGTGAAAGGAATCAGGTCCCAGAGGTCCATATTCAGTCTGCCATTGGTGTCAATGAAAAACTCGGCAAAGGTAACATTTTCGTTGACAAGCCAGTCCCGGTAGTTTTCATATTGGATAAGAAGCGCGGATTCGTTGTGGAAGCCGCCTCGAGAGACCACGTCTTTGGCCCACTCTTCAAGCTTGGTGTTTAGGAGGTGGTGAGCACGAGGTGCCTGATCTCCGAAAGTTTCATTGAAGGTGGCAAAGTAGGCAGCCTGACCCTGGCCCGCACCCTCTGGGGTTATATAAGATCTGACATTTGTGGTAGTTTGATCTTGGAGATTGAGACCAACGGGCAGATTAACGAGCTGTTTAACGCCGACGTTGTCGAGGACAGCCTTTAAGCCAATACCAGATTGTTCGAGGATTTGCGGGGAAACAGTAGATCCAGCGGCCAGAATCACCTCATGACGGGCATTAACATCAAAGTTGACCTTTGCATGGGTGCCAAAGTTGACACCAACAGCTTTCGGGGTAGACGGGGTGGTATCGAATAAAACCTTGCCGACCATTTGGCCAGTCAGGACCTTCAGATTGGGTCGCTGGTAGTTGGGCAGAAGCCAGTCGCGGGCAGCGTCTGACCGAGTCTGATCCTCATGCAGATCGTTAGGTAACATCGATATACCATGGGGATTGCCGCAGCCCACGTCGTTCTGAACGGGAACACCAGACTTCTTCAAAGTATTCATGAGACTTTTGATCATAGGGGTGAAGGTCTCTCCGGTGTCTCGGTGGCCAACGTGGACAACACCATCTGTGCCATAGCAGGAAGGATCAAAGTAATGTCCAGCAGCAATCTGCTTCATGCTCGGCGGACTGACAGTCTCAACTTTCTTCATGTAGTGGAGCAGACGTTCCCAGTTCCACCCTTCCATTCCAAACACACCTTCCCAGGAATCAATCTGCACCTTGTGTGGGCGAGTCCAGGAGCCTCCATTCACCAAGGTTGATCCACCTACTCCTTTGCCCGATCGAACAATCTCAGTGCGGTTGTGAATGGCGAGCGGAATTGTTTCGAATGCATAGTCGACGGAACTGCTGAATATATCACCATAGTGGTTGAGATTTTCAATGATAGGGCCGATGTTCGATTCGTAGAAGCCGCTCTCAATGACGAGAACTGTGATGTTGGGGTTCTCTGAGAGACGCGCTGCGACAGTCAAGCCAGTCAAACCTCCGCCGGCAATGACATAGTCAAAGGTTGCGCCGGCTACCTTGGTTGGGTCGGTGAGCAGGCTTGTCTGTAGGTCGAATTGTCTGTCTGGAAGGGCCGCGGCCACGACAGCCAGACCTGATAGGAGGCCAAGAAACTTCATAGCTGAAAGGGGCTTTAAGAGTTGTCAAAGGCAATACGTCAAACCAGTAGGATATGGGGTTCAAACGTATTTATATCCTCATCCGCTCGATCACAGTAATGCGGCATTATTCCCAAATACGTCCTGCGTAGTAAACACTTCGCCAATTCCATTGCCCCTCAGGGACCTAAAGAGTACAGTAGCCTAGTAACATCGTCTCTGTCGATACAACATAGATCCTTTGAAGTTTATTTTTACAAGAAAATGGCCTTGGCGTCCAGAAGTCTATGAAGATACATAATTTACCAACGTGGGAAGGGAACCATCTTTACCTCGAAGGATTGGAATCTGTTGATCATGTCGATGAATGCAACATTTGAACAAAAACACGCCTGCCCAACCTTTCTGTTGGCCTTTATCAATTGGTCAGGGACATTTTGTATTTATCTGGACATGTTGTCTCGATCACTCTCGGTATGCCGATCAGCAATTAATGCCAACGTTGACAAAGTTAGTTTAATATAATGGATGATGTCTACGGAGTACTCTGTACCTTGCGGGAAAGGCATGTCGTGGTAGTTCGACCAATTTTGTTTCCTAAACTTATAGTTTATGGGAGACAAGATTGGTACCCACCAGGTACTACCCTAACTAGCTGAGTACCTTGTACCTCGTGTTCCTAGAGATGTTCGAACCGGGTAATCCTTGCCACTAGCGACATGGCGGTTGCAGATCATATCATTTGGGTCCACACTGATTACGGCTAACGGGAAGTGAAACAACTCTAGTAGAGTTTATCTGCTTCGAAATGTGTTTCAGTCGATGAACTACCCTGCCATGCCAGCTCGGGCGAGAAGAGCCACTAATGCACACCCAGCACCAGTAATAAAGATGGTGTTGTTTCAAATGTATACACTTAATTTGATAGAGAAAAAGGTGCGAGCCGTATGCTATTAGCCGATGAATAATGTTTCGTGGTATTGGTATTATCGGTAGGAAAAGCAAGTAGGTGCGTGCGTATTAGCGTCCCTTCTCGCCCGAGCTGCCATGGCAGGGTACATAGTTGAGCACCTAGATCAGCCCTGTTTACGGAGTACTTCGTACAGGAATCCACGAACAGCAAGGAAAATTATACCGAGGGGGCCGAGCAGCTGTACAATATTGAACAAGGTTCAAGCTATGTAACGCCCTTCCTGCTTGCCTTTTCGAATCTCGGTTCATCCGTGTTAGAGACTATAACATCAAGCACGTCGTCTATTACATGGATATAGTACCATCAAAAGAAAGAGTCGCCTACGCCAGTAGTGGGAAGTTACCCCCCTTCAAAGCTCTCGGCTGCCTATTTTGTAGGCTCAGAAGTAATCTAGTCACTTGCAAGATCTGTCGAAGTGGATATGAAAAGAAATTAGGAAAATTGCCCGAGCTCTTGGCTTTAAATAGGGGGGACTCTTATAGATGTGATTGGCCAAAGAAGCTTCCCCTGGCCCCGTTTTTGGGGTAGCTTGGTAGATCACTTTGTCAGACAAATAATTTTCCTTTAGGAATTTCTGCACGCACTTATTTACACATCGCGGATTTCAAAAAGCACCACCTAAAATGAACTTCGTCAAAACTCTTCTCCTAGCGACAATGCTAATCATATCTTCGAACGCTACGTTTACCTATGCCAGCTGTCCGGTAGGCTGGCCCCTAAACACCTTCCATGGTGCGAAAGGCTGCTCCGGCAATGTGGTCATCACGAACAAGGCGCCCACCACTGTGTTAACAACGTGAGAGCTTACAAAGAAGCACCCACCAACATATCAAAACTATAGACTACCACCACGGCGGCTGGTGAGACTAGCTGGTATCACGAAGGTCCGCTTCACGGCCACTGGCCGATTGGTCCAGGTCTCGTCGGCGTCGAGCAAAGCTGAGGCTATTGCCACACATAGTCCAAGTTTCAAGGTCACCTCTACGTGTACTGCGTGTCCTGGGGTTAGCCTTGGGACGGGCTGGCAGACTTCGACTGCGACCCCGAGTCCTAGTTCAAATGCGGCTATACCGGTTGATACGGCCAAAGACATTTGTACTGAGTGGCACAGGATTTGCTGCTGCACTTTTCATGCTGTGATTGAAAGTTATCCTCTTAGTTTATAGGTCACAGCTTCTTCTGGAATCAATTAGATGTATTATTTTGAAATAACGCCGCATTTATTACTTGTGGCGTGCATGCATTAGGGTAGTTCTCGCCCGAGCTGTCGTGGTAGGGTAAAGAAAAGGCTAAAAATGAAAGGGTTTGCAGTGTTACACTGTGCCTGCAGCGGTCAAGGTTCTCACGTCTTGGCGTAGGGCCTATCACAGCCATCCAAAGGCCCCGGGGTAAGCACCAGCACCAAACTAGCATCTTGACAATTTGTCTATCACAGAAGCTTTAGCAAGTTGATCTCTCAGGGGGAACACTATGAGCAGCTCCACTTGTTGACTTCATTTCAGTCCTTTCTTCCCCACATTGCAAACCGTCAGCCCAACCATCACAATGTCAGAGTTTCATTTTTGCGCCCTGCTTACCATGATGTCAATGGACTCGGTGGCTAAATCCTCCAGATGTTTCTTGCTAGTGTCTTTTGCAGCCTCCCGAATTTCGTGGAGTCGCTTGAGCCAGTACATCCATCTCCATGGCGTAAATCCAGTAGGTGATCGCTTTCCGAGCTCTGAGTCGAGGAAACAAGGGCCACCCTGGCCAATCGTGCTGGGGCAATTATTCCACGAAACTTCCGAGAGTTGCATAAGATTGTAACCTGCCTCCTTGAGCCACGCATGGGCCGCTGGCAATAAGTGCATAATTTTGAGTGATCCCATGCTACGGTGTGGATCTTCACCGTCCTTGTGCTCGGAAGCACCAAGCTCTTGTCTTTCTTCGAACGTGCAGCGGAAAATGATGGGTGCAATCTGGCACATTCTGTCCTTGCAGACACGGGTTGATGCCAGCTTGGCGAGGTAAGAGGCAAAGTTCAGGCGCTGGGTACCCGATAGTGGTCCACAATTGTTGATCCAGTGGTCAGTCATGTCAGTGACCAAGAAAGGTAGGTCATTCCACACTGTGCCTTCGGTCATTCGTGCGATGTCAATCCCGTAATTCCCCTTCACGGGCCTGGTCAATGGCCCCATTCCTTGAATACGGATGATATCGAGGACTAGACGATCGTGCTCGGGAGTTTCATACGAGGCATGTAGGCTGAGCTGAAAGTATATATACCATATGTCACGAGTGTAGCCTTCGAGAGAATCCACCCCATCTCCACAGTTGCAGTATCTGTCACTGACGATCCCAGTTCGATTGTAGAAGGCTGCTCCCCGGACCTCCTTGAACTCACCCCGAGCGAGACATTGTCGCACGTCCTCTTGACCATAAGTAACGCTGTCTAACTCGCCGATGTGGGGGAAGCCCTTTGGCGAGGGGCTCAGTAGGGAGTCACGGATGCGATGCATCTTGAAATCGTAATCCTGATGATTGATGGATCAGTCAGAAATTGATGATGGGTATGAGAGATGGATCAACCAGGGAGTGGTAATGCGTAAGAGGGAGGAAGGTAAGATAGGTGTGTGACAGTCACGGGGTAGTTACTCTCACTAAGCACATGGGCAGATCTGGAAGGAGGTATCGGGGTCAATGAGACACCTTCCTTCCGCAACAATGGATTAGTTAACTCCGTAGCTTTAATCCAGCAGCCCTAGAAGTGACAGCATAATACAGTATCAACTGCCTAGGTAAATAGATTTTCCGGTTATTTCAAATTACTGTCTCTATGAGGCTTTCATAATTATTTGGATGAATGATTGGAACCCAAGTCAGACTTCGGTGGCCGATTATTCTTATTTGAAGGTGACAAGGGAGTAACGTGATTAAAGGGAGCATTAACACTGGGTCACATGGTGAGTACAACATCTCAATGGTAAAAGCGTTGTTATTCAGAGCGGAACATGCTGTAGTGGCTTTCAAATTTGGTTACAAAAGAGTCAGGGGCTCAGGTCGCTAAGCATTCCATCCGCTAGTCTTTGCAACTGCTGTACGCCTTGCGAAATCAAATATACTCCTACGACAAGTTCATGGAACACTTTTAAAAATGTTGAGAAGCTCAAAATCGGTGGAAATTGAGGAATCAAGGGGTTGAACTTATCCAGCGTGGAGATCCGTGTGCGGCCCCACTTTAAGCGGCAGCTTCCCGGATCACTTGCTCGAGGATCATTTCGAGGTAAAGACCCACACACTTTCTTTTACTTCGCTCGTCTTTCACAAAGCGATCATGATTTCACAACCACGCGATTCTCAGCCTGACCTGATAACATTGGAAATAAGCCAGCTGCTTTTACCACTGGTTATATTCCAATGGGGAGCGCTGCAATGAACTACTTGGGTGTTCCGCTGGGCTACCACTCATCATTATTCTAACACCTGATTATCAAGCGCCACAAAAGGCTATTTTCGCTGTCTGCGATGAGGACCATTAGAGCGAGAACCATAAGAGTATTTAAGAAGCTAAAGGACTCGGGATTTACTGAAATAATCCCTTATTGCTCGACATCTCCCGAGATACTGGCAATACTCCCAGATCCAGATATGGAGATTGAAGAGGTCGAGAAGGAGTATCAGCGTCTGGATAACTCAACTGTGACATTCGAGTATCCGATGAATCACTCTCTCTGCTAAGGGCGACGACATATGTGGCATATTTTGTCATCCACTTGAAGAAGCTTTGGTTGAAAGTTTTGTAAAGGGTGTTATTGACGATCAGAGTGATGCAAAGACCGAGTTTTCTCCTTGGGGGGAGAGATTAAGCACCTCGCTATAATATGTAGATAACTTGAAGTTAATAACGATATTCTGGATAGCTGCCCTAATGAGCGAGTGGTACAAAGTTTTAGTGTAACCTACGGTCGGATGCACGAGGAAAAGTTCGGCCCCTGGAATAGACGTGTCTCAAAGCGACTGGGTGCCGAAAGAGAAATGCCCGTGGATATGAGGGGTAACACGTTACCCAAGTGAGGTCTGCAGTACCCCTAGGTTGGACCTTTCCTTAAAATAACGTGGTGTGAGAAAAAGACTAAAGAAGCTTACTTATATTCTATTAAAGTTTATACAATCCTAAAGGCTCTTGTTCTATCTTTCTACTTGCCGAACTACTGCAATGCACTCCGTAAATCTGTGGACACTGAGCCTTCCAGAGCCTTCTACCAGGTATGGATTTGTCACTCGGCTGCTACAATCAAGCTCACTTGGGCAGGGTTGTTAGAAGCATCTCTAAAAAAAGGTCCTCGCCACTGTAAGCTATAACTTTCTACGGAAATGAAATTGTACAACATAGGGGAAAAGGAAGAAAGGGGGTTCATCCCAGGCACAGCAGGTGCACAACGCAGGTGGCGTCAGATAACGCCCCAAGCTCTCTCTCGTCCTGACGACAAATAATGTGATGATCATGTTCCTGAAAGATGCGGCAAGAGGTTTAATTTCAGCAATTGGGGCTAAAAATTAAGACTAAAGGCGTAACTCCGGCGAAGGATCGCTGCAGGTTTTCTTCCGATCCACTTGGTCCCGCTGAGGAATTAGGTAGATCCCGCCGCCACATTCCATCTGCCAACGTGGAGGCCAACTCGTTGGGGTCGCTGAAGCGGATTTTTGGTGCAATGTGTCTGCTTAAACGCGATCAAGATGAACGTAAATGTTTTGATGATATAATTCATGAAGAGCCATGGATTATTGTGGCAAAAGCGCGGTTCTATAGAATGAAAAAGGGTTGACAGACAAGGCAAACGTGCAGGTCAATCTCCACCTCATTGATGTGGCGAAATTTAAAATTGGGTGAAGGACATCGGAGGATTCAAGTCGGCAAAATTTATAGATGACAATTTATCTGCGCCCCGTGGATCCCCTTTGTGTGAGGAATAGGCCTTCATAGAAATAACCGACCAAAAAGGATACTTGATAGTTTACCTATTTTAGAAATGATCTGTCTCCCCAAAGGTAAAGATAAGTAAGAACAGTCTACTCCGTATCCAAACATATTTCTTCAATGCTGCTAAATTTGGCCGACTTCATGCAAATATGTGGAGAATTTCTAGAATTGCCTAGCTCACCTCGGTATCAAAATTGACTGGTATAACGAGAGAAGCGGTGGTAGGCGGGGATGCACTACCTTCTTGCTAGCACCAGAATTACGATGTAACTTTTGTGCTTCATAATTGTCGAACTCGATCCCCTTAGAGATTCGGTTGTAGGGCTCGATCGGTCTTTTTCTAACGAGGCACATGTTTCATATCAATCATCACAACTGTATCCTGACTCGTACGTACAGAGTACCCATGTTGCAAAGTGTCCAATCACTATTTTGTTTGAACTTCTATTGGTTACCACTCACGGCTATCTATTGAAACCAATATTGAACAACTTGCATCAATAGCCAGCTCAAGCATTCAAGCGCACGTCCTCCCGGGGATGGACGGGCACGCCCTCCCGCTCCGAACCAATTCCATCATTTCATCTATGCTGATCAGCAGGCTGGTATTGCCTTATGGGGTTATGATGGCATCATGTGATTGCTTCCCTTGGACCGGCCGTCGTGGGACCCTCTAGACTTCAACAATATTCCCGATACAATCTCACAAACCACTAAACACTGGAATGGATTTGGAATTAATCTCTCTCTTCATCTGGGGTGGTCCGCACGGGTTGGGGAAAAGCACCCTACCAAACCCGCAATCCACCCAACCACGTATGGAAGTTTGTGCATGGACACAGGCAACGCGCCCCACACCTTGATGTTCTACTCCGTATCCGGTGTGCCCTTTGACCGAGCGGACTTAGTTGCGTCCGATGGGGCCATGATTTTCTTTGCATGGAATGCGAACCAGGACTCATGCGTCTATAGCTTCTCCCGAGGAACCGGTAGTTCTCCCGCAGGTGGACTAGCCCATGAAATGACCTATCAAACTACGAGAAAATGATGAGGGAATTTTTCCACGTGCATACTGAAAAAATGGATTAACGTCATATCTAAACAAAGGAAATGCCTTGGCGGACTAGAAGGGTTCGGAGACTCTCCGGCGTTCCGTGTTGCCCGTGCTAGATTCCGAACGGAGATATATAAACTGCGTGCATCATCGGGTTTTACATGTTAGTCAAACTTCAGATTTCAGAATGGCTACTACATTTGATTCCACTTTCTTACAGCACCATGGGATCATTTCTCCCACTGTGCGGATCGATCTTCCGAACATTGTAGCAGACAATGTACCAAATTATACGCGACTCAACGAGGAGCCTGTGATGAAGTCATGCGAAATTCCCCTGGGAATACGTGGTGTATCTCTTCAGGTAGGCCAAACACTACCTTTTTCGTCAAACGATAACTAAATAAGTTTGATGCAGCTCAAGATCCCTCATTACGATATCGTCCCAATCAATTCGGCACCCCCATCGGCTGTCGTCCATTCACACGCCATTTTCAAGGCTGCCATCCAGCCAGATAAAGCTAATGGTACCAAAGACTTTTATGAGAGATGCTTTGCCGAAGCCGCGGCAATTAGCCTTTTTTTCCCCGACGTACGTTCGGAAAGCATTCGCATGTGCATGACCGCGTGGTTGGCTGCAAATTGCGCGGCGGATGACATACTTGAGGCGATGCCACCAGCTGTGGCCTCAATCGCTTTGAAAGAAACAATCTTGAAGCTCCAAGGAAAGAAGGCAGATGGTACGTATATCAATATCAACTGCGGAAGATTTTCCGGAATTTAAGTTGACCCGTGTGAACAGTATCTCCGACAAACAAAATCGCGTCAATCCTTTGTTTCTTTCAAGAATATTGCATCCGGCAACTTGACCTCTCTAAAAGTACCGCCCACGAGCTCGGCAATGATATAAGCGATATGTGCGAGGGCATGCTTGACGAGCTTCTATTTCGGCAAGGCATTTCGCCCAACAACCTCGAAACATATTTACAATTCCGTGGTAGGACGATGGGAATTCATCCATTTTTCACCCTGATCCGAACATTGCACGAACCAATTGAAGCAGAATATCTCTCTGGCCTTCAAGATCTCCAGAAACGGGTCAGTCTGGTTTTGGGGCTGCAAAATGACCTTGTTGGCCTGGAAAAAGATCGTCGGAACGGCGAGACCATGAACGCAGTCTTGGTATCCTTAAAGGAACAAGCGGGGATGGATATGGATCACATGGACATGATACTGTCAAGGACCATTCAAGAGGTGTGCGATATCCACAATCGTTGTGTCTCAGCCGCAGTGGAGATGCACAATGGGGTCCACGTCTCACTGGATGGGGATGTCCACGATCCGATTCTTGAGACTGCAGTTCTGGCCTTTGCAGATACCCATCTGAAATGGTGCGCGTCCTCTAAGCGATATCAGGCAAAGGTAGAATAGATAACTGATAAGTCGAGTGAGTTTAATTGGGTTAAATGTAAACATGGCGTTTTAAGTATGCAATTGAGTTGTCTCCACTTAGTCTATTATACTGCAGGCGCCACGATGTGATAGACAGGAGCTCATGCAGTGTGTAGTAGTGTAATAAACCCAGTCGGACTTTTGACTCGGCGGGCTCGAGGGATGTGATTAGCCACACTCGAGCTGCATGTATCCGAGAAAAGTGGCGGTCAGAGATGTGGCGAGGAATTTGTGATTGGACAGTGGTGCGTTAGATGAATGTTTGTGGCAAGAGTCAGGGGTTCAGTTTCACCACTGGCTTGCCGCTTAACTTTTAGATAGCATGTTTGAACTAATAGGTCACCAAAGTCGAACATTAAATCTCGGACTCGAAAGATTCGACAATGAAGAATTTTTCAACGCAACTGTAGATGTAGGATACACTTCCAGGACTCGTTGTGTGGTCCACATGGTTAGGTATACAGGCGGGACTCTGGGCAGGGCTGTCGTGCGAAGTTGACTATTGAAAGACACATCAGCACACACGCATGGTTGTAGGACGAGTTGGGCACATAGGGCCTCATGTAAATGAGAAATGAAGTAGGGCGAATCGGCAAAATTCGCCGTATTTTGGGCGTGGTGTAACAAAGAAATTTGGAGTTGATCTAAAAAAAGGTATACGATGGCCCGTAGGCTGTTTCCTCTTTGGGTTGTTATCTCACGATGTAAGCGTCCACTTTGGGCCAGTTTGGATAGCTTGCTGGGACCATCCACAACTTTGTCTTGGCCCAATAGCATATTTTCTTTCAGGCGTCCTTTCCTCCTGCCCATCTCTCTTCCCGGCTTCGCCCAGCTTCGCCCAGCTCATGATATTTCCTCCCCCTCAACTACACCACACACACACATACAGCAATGGAGATTTAATTCAGGATCAGATTTCAGCCACTGCAATAGGTTTCCCAAGCTCCCAATCTACTGTCGCATTCACCATAGATTCCTACGTCTTTCTGTCCATGAGAAGATCTTTCCGCTAATTTGTCCACCAAAGGTGCTGTGACTGGGATTTAGCCGATATGAACTGGAGATAAAAGAAGAAATTCGATTATTAGGCTATTAGGTTGTACAGAATCCCGCTCTAGACTCAGTACGCAAAACTTTGTAGAGAACGGTCGACCGCAAATCCGCTAACTTGATAGTGGAGCTGGAGGAGACCTAAGTACCCCGTTAACACTAGGGATGGAGTAACTTCACGAGTTAGATTGGGACAGCCTCCCGAAAAGGCAACTAGAATAGTCAAAAGTCTTCAGATTGTGAAGATGCAAGCTGCTGCAACTCGAGAATGACAACGGAATGACCACGCTTGAGTTCCATGTGAAGGAAAAGGATATAACATAATGGAGTGTTCAAAAACGCTTGTTAGCTAACTGGGAAGACATGATCGGAATCTGGAGAGAATGGTCCAGGAGCTAGAGATCAAAATATCAGCCACGAGGCAGGAGCTTACCCTAGCCATGTACAGAACATCGGGAAACGGCCTCCGCCTACACTCGTCCTTTTTCCAGGCCGACTGTGAAAACCGCGAAGATAATTTTTGCTCGAGGTTGATCAATTCCAGTATTGTTGCCCATTGTTCCATTTACTTATGTACGCATAATACGTACCTACTGTACAAATACCCCACAGCCCCGCCACCCAGAATGCCCATCTCTTACTGAGGTCGCAGAAGGAGGAGGGAATTAAGTGGAACTATCTCTGGATATAGCCCCTAACCCTGATGAAAGTGTAGTTGACACCGGATTTCAACGCCATCGTCATACCACTCATTCACCCGATCTCAGGAGGCGTCAATTAGCCTGGCTTCTCCATTCAATGAGGTCTTCTTTCGAAGAACGGAATTTACTAGTGACAACCATCGATACCTAACCATATCCGAAATTCGAGGAAACTAGAGTAGCTCACTGGGGTACAGGTGGATTATACAGAATGCGAACCCTAAGCTTCAGGAGGCCACCAACAATTTCAACGAAGCTGTTTCAATGTACCCAACTACAGATACTGATACATCCCAGTGGATTATTTAATTCCAAACGAATAGACCGGTAACTAGAAGAAATAATCCTAAAATTGACAACACCGACGTGGGTAGAGAGGGGGATAAAGGTGGAAGAGAAGCTGCACGAGAACAAGGGGTACTTGGGAATGACTTGAAATTTTTTTTCTTTAGTCGACTTGAACTTCAAAATGTGCGTACATTGTACGTTATAGATGAATTTAATGTTTCGATCCTATCCGATTCAAGTAAGAATCATCGGTGGCGAACACCACCAAAGTCTTGCTTATAGGGGCTATAGTGATGCTAAGAAAGAAACATTCATCAATCTCCATCAAAATTGAAGTCTAAATTAATTTTGAGACTGAAATAGCGACTTTTTGAATTGTTTTATATTTCGTAGGGTGGATCTAGGCACATTTCTGGAAATGGCATGGTGCTAGGTTTCAATAGTTAAGAAGACCTTGACATGTCAGGCGAGATATATATCTAGGTTCCCCGTGCTATAGCATATGTAGTGCAATATTATCATCCATTGTAGAGCTGATCCATGCCAAGACGTGACACTCGATGCAAATCTTGATTTCTGAAGTTGATAACCGGAGAATTTCTACTGTGTAGCCTTTGCACGACTTACAATATTCTACATTGTATGTTGTGACTACAATTAGGATAATACGAGAATCTGGCGTTTAATTCCCTGAATTTGGACGATGATATCAGCCAATGACTTGAGTGGCTGAACTCTCCACCCAAATAAATTAAAAATGATCTCATACCCACCCTACGCTTATACCTCTGGGACCTATTCCGACCGTGATCCGGTTTTGCTTATTATTACTGCTTCTGAATATCACGATTTGCGAATAGTTATACAAATATCGTAGATTGCCTTTTCAACAAGATGTTTTTGGTGTATATTAAGTGATCATTTGGAGAGAAACAGAGTTGGTGGATTATTGCACTGTTCAAGAGTATACATATAAGTTCTGATGTAATGATGATTCGGGATACAGCTAGTCAACCGGAGTTTTCCTTTTTAATTTCTCCTCAAACAGGGACAATGACAGGGACAAGAAGTGACAGGTAGAGGCAAATTGCACTGTGGACACGGGATATCTCTGATAGATCTCTGATTTGCTCGCCCACAGTTTCCCACGTTTGAAATAGCGTGGCCTGGGGAGCTTCCATGGAAAGGCCCAGCCATTGGACCAATCAGACTGCTTTTTGGGTGTTTAATTGTCCGGACAGTCTAGAACCTTGGGACTTGACGTACTTCAGGCCAGGAACATGACAATGTGAATTCAGTATGGCAGTTCAACTTTGTTATACTCGGAGGAGATTATATCGGTCGTGCAACGAAACAAACATCAAAACTTCAAGCAACAGGCGTTGATATTGAATTTCGGTGCCTCCGAGTTGTGCAGGTAAGAACCCCAGTCATGTTGAAGAAGCACAGAGCTCCACCTCCACCATCCTTCTACACCCCGATTTAGCCACACTCCCCCCAGTATCCCAGTCCCGACACTCTGATTCGTGCGTCCACCCTGCAAGACTATACAGATCAACAATTGCCCAGACGAATCTCCGCTTGGCAGGTCATCTAATCGCCCCACTCCATGATGCCGATGATGCTCCTGACGGCCCTACCACGCTCTAGCCGTACGTTGTATGGATTAACTCTATGACGATCCCCCGAACAGGGATTTCACGCAAAAGCGATATTACCGCAAGGTCGTTATGATATCAACGGTCCATGACGTAGTAGGCTCTGCAAGTATCGTGCCTGTATAGACAGCTATGGCGGACTCATTCGATGATATCAGAATCACTTAACTCTTTATATAAACACCTGAACCCGTTCCTGAGATTGTTACTCTCACTTTTCAACTGTTCTATTTCTATTCATCTAGAAAAACAAAACTTATCTACGCTAGTCCCGAACCATACCCTGTTCCCGGGATTTGTATATTATCTTTCCAACCGCATACGTTTTTACGAAGTATACCTCACACTTTTAACGAACCCTACTGCGTGACGTTCAATTCGCAATCATCCAACTCGATTTTGATTCTCTAAGTCAACAACAAACCAAAACCAAAGCAAAGCAACAATGTCCTCTCCCGCCGTGAACAAAGCACCCCCCAAGCTGGGCTCCAAGGCCGGAACCCCAGCCAAAACCCGCAAAGCCTCCGGCTCCAGCGCGGCCAGCAAACCCAGCACTACTGCCGCAAGCCCCAAAGCCACGAAGAAGACAACAACACCCCGCAAGCTCTCCCAGAAAGCCCCCGAACCACTCGACGACGACATCGAAGAGCAATCCATCCCAGAGACCCCCTCCCCGAAGTCGAAGAAACGCACCGAGCAGCGCCGCCCCATCTCCCCGCCGGACGATGCAGCCTCCCAAGCACCTTCCGCCTCCGGCTCCGCAGCCCCACTCGGCCGCGCTGCCTCAGGCTTATCTGGTAAGGCCAAGGGCCTCGCTGATAAGACCAAGGAGACAGCCCGGAAAAGTTCCGAGAGTGTGAAAAATGGCGCGAAGAATGCCACTCAGACTGCCGCCAATAACCTGCCCGTGCCGTTTGACCTGACTGCGTTGAAGGGTCTTGAGGTCACCGAGGGCGGGAACATCCTCGGACAGGACGGGAACCCCATTGGCAAGGTTGTCGAGGGGGATGCGGAGGATCTTGTCGGACAGACTGTTGGCGATGATGGGGAGATCATCGACGAGGATGGCGATCTGATTGGTCGCGTTGATATCCTGCACGAGGTTGCGGACGAGGCTAAGAACGCTGCCGACGATGCCCAGGAGAACGTTGGAGACGTTGACCTGGAGAAGGTCGTTACGGATATCGCTCAGCTTGAAGGACTGCCTGTTTCTGATGGTGGCGTTATCAAGAACGCTGCTGGTCAGATCGTTGGCCGGATCGTTGAGGGTGACCCTGAAGACCTTATTGGGTACACCCTCAATGAAGATGGCGAGATCGTTGATGAAGAAGGCGATGCCATTGGTCGTGTTGATCTGATTCCTGTTGAGGAGCAGAAGAAGGCTATTGAAGGTGCTGCTGATGATGCCACTGATAAGGTCGGTGGCGCTAAGGATGATCTTGAGGATCAGTACGAAGATGCTCAGGATGGTCTCTCCACCGAGCAGGCTAAGAGCGCTGTTGACGACCGAGCTGATGAGGTTGAGGACGACGTTTCCGATGTCGAAGAAAATGTCGATAAGGCTAAGTCTACTGCCGAGGATGTCGCCTCCGACGCCGAAGATGCTGCCACCGATGCCGAAGACCCTACTGATGCCGTGGACGGTGCTGTCGACGATGCCAAGACCACCGCCGAGGATGGCAAAATCGACCTCGAAGACAATGTCGAAGACGCTAAAGATACCACCGAAGACGCCGGCGAGGACGCCACTGATACCCTCGATGACAAGGTCGAAGGTGCCAAAGACACAGCCGAAGATACCACCGAAGAGGCTAAGGACACGGCCGAAGATGTGGCTGAAGATGCCCAAGAGACTGCCGAGGATGCCGCTGAAGATGTCAAGCAACGGATCCCCGGCCTCGAGACCCTCGAAGGCAAGGTCTGCAACAAGCTCGGCTATATCATCGACCAAGCCACCGGCAAGCCCGTTGGCCAGCTCACCGAAGGCGACGCCAAGAAAATCTCCAAGCTCGGCGCCACCCTCGACGACAAGGGCCAGTTCTGGGACAACCGCGGCAACGTGATTGGCCAAGCCAAGGCACTCCCGATTGAGGAGGACGAAGGCGAAGAAGGTCCCTTCTCCGGTCTAGAGGGTCTCGTCGTCGGCGAAGACGGCTTTGTCGAAGACGAGAACTCGACCCGGGTCGGCCGGTTGATCGAAGGCGACGCGAAGAAACTGAGCGGCCGCGGCGTTGACGAAGATGGTGAAATTCTCGACCGAAAGGGTAATGTCATCGGACGCGCTGAGCGTCTCGAACCCGAGGAGGAAGAGCCGGAGGAGGAAGAGGTTGGACCTGATTTCTCTGCGGTCAATGGCCTCACTTGCAACAAGGCGGGCTATGTCATCGGACCCGAGGGGTACCCGATTGCCCGTGTTGTGGAGGGGAATCCTAAGGAGCTTGCCGGTAAGAAGATCGAGGACGGCGAGATCTACGACGGAAAGAAGGTCGTTGGTCGTGTTGAGCTCATTCCTGAAGATGAGCTTGAGAGCAAACCCGAGGGTCCCTTCGCTGGCATGGAGAGCCTCTTTGTGACCAAGGATGGATTCGTCGAGGACGATGAGAGATCCATTGTTGGGAAGCTTATCGGAGGCGATGCCAAGAAACTTCGTGGTCGCGCTGTCGACGAGGATGGCGAGATCACCGACAAGTACGGCAATGTCAAGGGTCGTGCTGAGCCTTATGAACCTCCACAGGAGGAGGAGCCTGCCGAGGAGGACTTGTCTATTCTCGAAGGCAAGGTCGTCAACAAGTCTGGCAATGTTGTTGACCCCGCCACTGGTGCTGTCGTCGGTCGCATTGTCGAAGGTGACAAGCGCCTCGCTGGATGCAAGGTTGATGGCAAGGGCCAGATCTGGGGTGACAATGGCAAGGTTGTTGGACGCGCCGAGCTCATTCCCGGCGCCGAGCAGCACAAGGCCGAAGGACCATTCTACGGCTTCGAAAACGCTGTCGTTGGCAAGGACGGAGTCGTGCAAGACGGCGAAAAGATCATCGGACGTCTGATTGAAGGCGACGCCAAGCGCCTTCTCGGCCGCAAGGTTGACGAGGACGGTGATGTCCTCGACAAGAACGGCAACACGATCGGTAAGGCCGAGCGCTGGGAGCCCGAGGAGAAGAAGCGTGATATCAACCCCATGTGTGGGCGCAAGATCAACAAGGAGGGCGAAGTCCGCGATGCGGATGGCAACCTAATTGGCAAGCTGACCTCGGGTAACCTCGCCACGCTGGCCGGCAAGACTGTCGACGATAACGGCTACGTTGTTGACAACGATGGCAACAAGATCGGCGAGTGCACTTTGCTTGAGAACATCCCCGAGCCTGAGCCCGAGGAGCCCGAGGAGCCCGAAGAGGAGGAAGAGGAGGGACCTACAGCCGAAGAGCAGGAGGCTGCAGCGAAGGCCGAATCCGACCGCCAGCTCGCCGAGAAGATGATCTCCATACTCAGCCAGACTCTTGATCGAGTCAAGCCTGTTTGCAAGAACATCGAGCAGGTAAGTTGCAATCCGATGTATGAATCCTTTGAAACAGCAGCACTGACAAATTATCCAGGCCTGCGAGAAAGCCGATCGAACCCCGAAGGAGGAACTTGACGAGGAGAAGCTTGTTCAAACCGTCAAGCCTCTTCTCGAAGAGGGAGGCCGCATTCTGCAAGAGTGCAACGGAGCCATCCGTGCACTCGACCCCGATGGACGCATCGCCGCGACCGCTAAGGCGCGCGCTGCTTCCCGGGATGCTACTCCCGAGGAGTACCAGCTTGCCGATATGATCAAGGAGCTCACTGAGACTGTCATCAAGACCATTGACAACGGCAAGAGACGCATCGCTGATATGCCCCACGCCAAGAAGAAGCTGAACCCCCTCTGGGGTCTGCTCTCTGAGCCATTGTTCCAGATCATCGCTGCCGTTGGCTTGTTGCTTAACGGTGTGCTTGGACTGGTTGGTCGTCTGCTGGATGGTCTTGGTCTTGGTGGATTGCTGAATGGCCTACTTGGCAGTCTTGGGTTGGACAAGTTGATCAACGGACTTGGTCTGGGCAGTTTGACTGATGCTCTTGGACTCGGTGGAAAGAAATAAAAAAGTGGAATGAACTTGGTTTGGACGTCTTGTCGGCGGGGATTTTGTAATTTTGTGATTTTCCTGTTTTTGCTAGCGCTGATCGCCTTGGTTTTGGTGTATTTCTCTAATTTTCTGTACTATCACTTCTCTCGAGATTAATCAACATGGACTAGGTTTTGATTTGGTTTCATTTTTGATCTAATTCACACATATTAATAGTCTCGTAAGTACAGGTATACAGAATAGCAGGTTACAATTTCCATGCTTGGTTTCATCAAAATCCACCCCTCGGGGATTTGTAATATCTCTCATCAGATCAAGATAATAACAGACGTAGAAGGAATGGGCATGTTCATAATTACAATGAGGTTAAACATTTAAACAACGCACCGATCAGGGCGCTTTTGTGGCAACTCCAACGAGGGAACTGCCCAATTGAACAAGTGTCGATCATCGATTCTTCCATAGAAGCTGGCCTAGCGCATGCTAAGTTAATGTGTCTTGGTTGTGTCAGTCGAAGTGCGAGACTGAGTTATGTGGGACGATTCACCGAGGTTGCGATAGGCTCTGTCTCTCTCAGCAGCCTTATCCTTTCGGATAGTAAGGCAGTTGATGCCGAGGAAAGTGGTGATACGGTTGATGACGAGAACCGCCCAGTGCATGTAGATAACCAGGGCGAAGAAGAAGTACACCCAGAGATACAGAAGTTCCAGCCACGGGGCAATTGCAGGGAAACCAATCATGGGCAGGTTGATGAGGACCGCGCCACCGATAAGGGGAGCCTGCATAACAGTCCAGAGGGGGAAAGGCTGTCTCAGAAGATGGGCCAAAATAATCATGGTGGTCATGCGTCCGAAGACAAATGCGATGACCCAGCAGAACAGAACCAGGTGGTTTCCGGAAAGAATGGTCGAATACGGCGAGAACAGCCATGCAATGTTAGAGAAAGTGAATACAATCATGGGCACCCACTCCTTAAGCAATGGAGCAAATGACAGGCCCTGCTTCTTGCGGGCCTCGGCTACATTCATAACACATCCAGGGAGGTGTCCGAGGAATAAGCCACCCAGGAGAATGACAACCCAGAGGTCCTTGATGGAGTTGTTGCCGAAGATTTGGGGGTAGTTTAGGAACCCAACGATGGGTTGAGACCAAATTCCAGGGCCCCAGATTCCGGAGGCAATCATAGTTGCACAGGCGATGATCAGGCCCTCAGTTGGGCCATTGAAGTAGCCGAGGTAGAGTGTGTGGGTGTGGAAAGTCTCCCATGTCGAAAAATACATAGCCAGGCAAGGCACAAGTGCGGTCCAAGCACCAAGGTGCGAGGAACCAAAGCCCATCGCGGCTGTCGAAAGCAGACTGGCCAAGGTGCAGTTCAAAGAGTCGATACCGTGACTGTACCTGATTAGTGATCCATCCATGGCTATTCGGGGGGCGGTACAAACTCAAAAAGTTCTCCGAGTCCGCTGGACGTCCCGGTTCGGCGTGCCTGTTTACCATCCACATTGTCGAGGGTAGAGTACCTATTTTGTGTGAGTTGGAATCATATAGATGGAGGATAGCCGGTTACTCACATCCACATGCCAAGAGCGAAACTGTAGTAGATCCAAGAGGGGCCCTAAAATGTCTGGTTAATTTGCCACTTCCGAAAAAACACCGAGTAAAGAACAGGCTCAGGAACACTCACGGGTCCCACCATATCTGGCACAAAAATCTGAATGATGAAGATGTTGGCCACGATCCACATGAACCCAAGAAGGGTCACCATGTTCGGGGCCATCCACATCGGCACAACTTCGACGAAGGCATTCCACTAAGCAGGGGGGGAAAGTCAAATCATTATTCCAAAGGTAACTTGTGCTAGTTTCTTTCCAAGGTTGTCATACGTAGTGCTTCAAGATATAGCGAGAAATAAACGACTTGTCGACACTCGAATACTTGTAGGACTTAAGGGGTAGAAGCGCTTCGTCGGTGAGGGAATCTTGGGTCTCTGTAGGGTTGGAACGTCCAGAATTAGCAAATTGTGCTGAAAAAATGTGCTGGTCGCAGTATGCACATCACCAACCTTGGACCATTCGATAAATCGCGTTCATCTTTGAAGATTGGGCCGCGTCACACGCGAAGTTGTAGTATGGTCGGGGGGTAAACACCAACACCTCAGTTCATAGCGAGGCGGGTAACAAGTAGGTAAAATGGACAAACGCACAGCAAATCAAATCATGCCTTTAAACACAAGTGTCGACTCTCAAGAATACGTGGGGAAAAGGAGATGTGGATATTGTTTCAAATGGATTTTCAGGTCGGAATCACGTGCTTTGCTCCGCATCGGGAACGCGAACAAGGGAAGCTCGACTTGACCGAGACCACACGGGATTTGCCAGGCCATTGTTTGGACTTGAGTCGCATCGTCGCAGCTGATCGTGCCCTCGAACTCGTTAATCGCCCCTCACTTCAGTCTTCGCTTAACCCTACAATCTACCTCAGCGCCGTGCGAGACTCCACTGTGCACCACCATCGCGTAATCGTTCATCTCGCATTCACCGTCATCTGGAGCTCGAATCTGCGCCACGCAAACTGCTCTTTGATTTCTTTCCGTCCTTGACACCACAATCACATATCGATTTCGGTTGGACATGACGGTGGATGGTCTTCAAAGCGCCCCCCGCGCATCCCGTCATTGAGGAATCTTTCCTTCACGATGCCGGGTGTTGTCGAACTCCCCGTTGGCGCCGCGGCGCGCCCGTTTGATCTGGGATTCAGCGTGGGACACCAGAAAGTTGAACTTGAGATCGATCTAGCATCGAAAAGCCTCAAGGGACGGACGGAAATTACAATTCACCCTCGCCGCAGAGATCTAGGAACAATTTGGTTGAATTTTCGACAAGGCGAAGTCAGGCAGCTGAGCGTCAACGGCAAGCCTGCAACAACAAAATACACCGACCATTACGAATCGCTACAACTCTATGGTGCACACTATCACGAGCGGTTGACGCCAAAGATCCACAGCCTCCTACAAACTCCTCCAAGACCTACCCTGCCCATCATAATTCCAAAGGGCGTCCGTATCGATGAATTAGATCCATCTTCAGCCGAAGCCCAGGATCAAATCGCACTACAATCTACCGTGGAAAATGTGGACGGCCCTTCGAGTTCCAGGGCGCCAGAGGCAAACCTTCCGCGATTTACGGCTCTGACAGTGAACATCGAATTTGTTATTGATAATATTCGGGATGGGTTACAATTTGTCGGTGTCGAAAATGGAGATCGGCGGTATCCGCATGCCTACACCACCAACTCACTCGAGTCTGGTATCGGCTGTCCCTTGTTTCCATGCGTGGATGATATGTCCTCGCGGTGTACCTGGGAGGTTTCCATAACATGTCCTAGCTCTCTCGGTGATGTTTTCGACCGCAAGAATCAAGACGCGTCCGGTGCAGCAACCTCGTCCCGCTCCAAGGCGCCAAACCGCCAACTCTCTGCGGACGATGAGGGCCTCGACATGTCCGTGGTGTGCTCCGGCGACTTGACTGATGACATTGTTGACCCTAAAGACCACACCCGCAAAACAGTTTCGTTCGCCTCATATTCGCCACTGGGAGCCTTGCAAATTGGGTTTGCAATTGGTCCGTTCGAGTATGTCAACCTGGCCGATTTTCGCGAAAGTGACCAGGATGAACAACTTGGCCAAAATGCTATTCCTTTACACGCATTCTGTCTCCCAGGTAGAGCCGACGAAGTTCAAAACAGCAGTTTTCCCATGGCTCAGGCGATAGACTTTTTCTCTTTGTCGTACGGATCGTATCCATTCGGCAGTTACAAGATGTGTTTTGTCGACGATCTCCCAACTGATAGCCTTCCAACTGCGTGCATGTCAATCTGCAGCAGCCACCTTCTCTTCCCGGCCGAAATGATCGACCCCATGTATGACTCTACTCGAGCTCAGGTGCATGGTCTGGCTTGTCAGTGGACTGGAATCAACATTATTCCTGCCGAGCCCTCGGATACATGGGTGACAGTTGGTGTGGCATGGTACATTACAGATACGTTCATGAGAAAGCTATGCGGAAATAACGAATACCGCTTCAGACTGAAGCAGATGTCTGATCAAGTCTGCGACTTGGATTATGAGCGGCCGTCGATATACGACATGGGTAACATCCTCAAGGTTGACCCCTCCGAATATCGCTTTGTTGCATTAAAGGCGCCACTCGTCTTGTTCATTCTGGATCGCCGTCTGACCAAGGCAAGTGGCAAAGCCACAATGTCTCGCATTATTTCTCGACTTTTCCTGAACTCTCGCATGGGCGATATTCCCAACGGGGCTGTTACCTCATCCCTGTTCCAAAAGACTTGTGAGCGACTCGGTCACGCGAAATTAGACGTCTTCTTTCAACAATGGGTATATGGCGCAGGATGTCCACGATTCCAAGCGACCCAACGATTCAACAAGAAGAAGCTGGTTGTTGAAATGATGATCAGACAGGTCCAATCTGAACCACAACTCCCTCGCGATCTTGACAAGGATTCCTTCTTGCGTGACGTTAAGGAAGAGGTCCGGCACGTCTACGCAGGCGCAGTTCAGCCGGTCTTCACTGGGTCGATGACCCTTCGGATTCACGAAGCAGATGGAACTCCTTATGAGCACATTGTTGAAATCAAGGAAGGGGTGACGAAGTTTGACATTCCATACAACACGAAGTACAAAAGGCTCAAGCGTAATAAAAAGCAAAGAGAAAGAGCCGTCGCCTCGGGCGATGCTGAAGTTCAAGAAGAGGTTCTACTCTACTGTCTAGGAGATGTACTTCAAACCGAAGAAGAGACACAGGCTTGGCGTTTGGCTGACTGGACGAAAGAGGACGAGGAGCGAATGGGACAGGAATCTTATGAATGGATCCGAATGGACGCAGACTTTGAGTGGGTTTGCAAACTGTCTCTTGGCATGCCAGGGTACATGTATCTCTCGCAGCTTCAGCAAGATCGAGATGTTGTGGCCCAGCTCGAGGTGAGTCATATTTTTGTTTCCAATGAATGGAAGCACGATGCTAACATTCCCAGTCGTTACAATACATGACTGCTCAACGAGAGCACCCTCTGATTTCCACTATCTTTGTTCGCACACTCATGGATAGTCGATACTTCCATGGCATACGTACCACGGCTGCGCGTGCTTTAGTAAAGCATGCTAAGGATGAGGTTGATTGGGTTGGACTGCATCATCTTGAGAAGGCGTTCCAGGAGCTTTTCTGTCTCCCGGGATCGCCCATGACTCGCTCAAATGACTTCTCCGACCGCGCGGCTTACATCCTTCAACAAGTCATCCCAGAGGCAATCTCTAAAGTCCGTGACAACAGTGGCAAAACTCCATTAAGGGTGAAACGATTCCTTTTCGACAAACTCAAGTTCAATGACAACTCGAACAATGAGTACTCGGACAACTTCTATGTTGCCTCCTTGATGAAGTCCTTATGCCATGCCATGCTTGGTAAGAGTGAGGCGCGGACTGATGAAGAATTAGACCATTTCGATATGGAACGTGTCCTTGAGGCTCAGGCTGAAGAGCAACTGGACAAGGATGCTATCGCCGAGTTCGATCGATATCGACGAATGGATGAATGGTCGAGCTCTTTTCAGAACCTCTACTCCCGAGCTGCACTCCACTGCCAGGCGCAATTAATGCAAGCCAAAATGATGGACCTGGATTTGATGCGTTTCATCCCGTATACGCGAGCAGGGACATACGATCTTCTCCGGATGCAAGCTTTCCAATGCTTGGTCGACTTAGATATTTCACAGAGTCCAGAGCTACTTCGATGGCTCATGTTCACATTGTCGGCCGATTCCTCAGCCTGGATACGCCACCAATCTTTACGTTTGCTCGGTCAGACCCTAGCTCAGATTGCTTTCGGTCGTCCTCAACAAACCGAGGCCTTCCAGAACGACGGTTTAATCATCGAACAAGAATCCTCCACCCAGATCCGCCGAGACGACATCGCACGACGCCAGACCATTCCTGGCGCCATCGAAGCCCTCAAGCGAGAACTTTCCGGCGATGCATCTATGAAAGAATGCATGTGGGCAGCATGTAACTCACCGTGCATGGGCCTCTTGGAGCTCTCCGAGCTCACTGACCTCTGCCGTACGCTGTACGACCCAATCACCTCTAAGCTCGTGCGGATGAAACTTCCACGATATTGGAGTGTCCAAAACCAAGGTCATGGCAAGCTGCGTTTCTATCGATCTACCAAAGCCCGTCTGGGTCCATCTTCCAAGCGCAAACGCGAGGATCAAGGCACGCACACACCCTCCTCAACCCGTATTACGTTCAAGCAGTCCAAGACTGGCCTGGCTCCAGGAACGCCCACTCCCAATCATCTCCCCAAAATCCACATTCCCAGGCCATCCCCTGGGCTAAGCGCAACCCCCAAAGCCCCTGCTACGTCCACACCCAAGCTAAAGCTCAAGTTTGGTGGTCGACCAACATGAATATCCAACGTTGTTCCTTCGAATATCACATGTATTTTACCCATTATCTCCTTTATTATTTCCATCTGTTGCCATTGACTCGGACAGGAGGATGGAGCCAAATGATGCTCCTAGGCGCGATGTCTACTCAGCTTTATCTTCCGATTCCAATGCCAGCTAGCTGTGCGTTATGTCGATCCCCCTAATTCACAGTGTAGACAGTTAGAAAGTCGTTGGGATAGCCATAATAGTCTAAAACGCGCCCTGGAAAACGAGCAGAAAAAATAGAACAGAAAAAAAGTTTTGATTGTTCCCATAAGAGAAACCGACCCAGAAACTCCCAGTAGCATTAGATCTTTTCCCAGCACTCGGTGATAGAGTGGTGCCTATGTGCGTGCCCCTTCAATCAAAAGAAACGTCGTTGATCGTATTTGTAGATGTGTGGCTTATTTATCGGAAATGCGCTCAAGGGCCTCAAGCATCACGACGGAGTTACCCCGAATGACCTGATAACGAGTGTCCGTTAGCGGGGTTCTTGATGTCCGTCATTGGCGGATTGAACGTACGATCATGCCAATAGAAACCTTCTCTCCGCCATTCTTTTCCTCGAATGCCTCATCTAGAACAATGTTCATGAACACCTGCGCGAAAGCATCGTTAGTCACTCCGCGCTTGATACCTTTTTCCCCAGTCTTCCACGGCGCTCCAGGGCCTAGGAGGCACCCCGGCATGCTGAAGACCAGGCCATGGGGTGTGGACCTACGTCGTAACCTCGGAGAATACCAATCACTTTGCGGTTGCCGTTCAGTTGGCAGAAGACCCGCTTCTCCATGTACTTCAGAAAAAGACACGACGTCAGCTCAGGTCTCGGGACAAAAAACGCACAGATAGTAGGGGGAACACTAACTTTCTTCAATTCAGGCTGAGCTTGAGGCATATTGGGCGAGTTGTTTGGGTATCTTGGGGTTTGGCAAGATTCAAGTCACCGCGGTGGCTTTGGGAGTTTGGTGCAAGCTGTGTCGGAGAAACAATATTGCGGATATGAGATAAGCGATAAGAGCTGCCAGCTTCCGAGTTCACACTCTCACGCCACCAACTTGCATCGCTTTGTTTTTGCCTTACCTGATTTCTAGGTCCTTCTGAACATGAGCTCTAAATTTGCCAACCGCAGAAAACCCCGCAAAATTGGTGGGGATGACGAGGAGCACGATGGAGGCTCTGCGCCAGGTATGAAGACTAAGATCCCTTTTTTTTCTACCCTGGATATTTGGCTACCACGATCAAAACTAACATGGATATTTATAGAGCCAGTCGTTAAGCGCCCCGCTGCCTTTAGGCCGAAGCAAAAATCCAAATTGCAGTTATCCTTTGGCGCCGAGACGTCAGTGAATGATGGAGACCAAGAGAGCGAAGTAGTCCTACCGAAACGCCACGGCCTGGGGCGCAAGGCAATGGAAAGAAGCGCCGGCCAACTTCCGTCAGTAATGTCTGAAAAGCTCTCTGCGCGAGTCAGCCAGGACCAAGACCGGCCTACCTATAGCCATGACTACCTGAAGGAACTTCGCGATTCCACGCCCTCGACACCGAAGACAACTACCGACGACGAAACCAGCAAGGCTGTGGATGTTGCAGCTAAGTTTGGGGAGATTATGACTGTTCCGGGACAGGCACACATCCCCAGCGAAGCCGAGATTCGGGAGAAAAAAGCACGACGCGCACGCTTGGCTATGGAACACGGTGCGCAGGAGGACGAATTCATTTCATTGGACGTTAACAATGCAGCCAACACTGATGACTGGGATGCGGTTGTACGAGGAGAGAAAGAAGTGGAAGAAGATACAAGACTGGTTCGGGACGATGAGGACTTTGCCGAAGGGTTCGAGGAGTTCTTCACGGAGGATGGCAAGATGGCGCTTGGACGAAAGGCAGAGCGCGAGAAGAAGCGGAAAGATCGTGAAGCAATGCGTGACCTTATCGAGGATGCCGAGGGTATTTCTGATGAAGATGATTCTGACTTGGAGGAAAAGGCCGCCTATGAAGCCGCTCAGGTCCATGCAGCCATGGGCCATGGTAAATCAGCTGGTATTGATCGTCCGAAGACTCCCCCCAAGGTTACCTCTCTCCCCCGTCTTGCTAGCAGTTTTGAAAGACTGCGCACGTCTCTCGCATCCATGGAAGTCTCGAAGACACAGATGATCAGCCGGATGGAGGAATTGAGAAAGGAGAAGGCAGATATTGCAATTCGAGAGGTGGAGATCCAGGCGATGATCAAAGAAGCTGGTGACAATTATGAGCGACTCAAGAAGGAAGCTGCGATTGTCTCGAGTGCAAAGCTCGATGCTTCCAGTGGAGCTCTGGAAAAGTCCCGAGGATTGGAAAGCATTGGTGCCCCTGTGCCTGTGCCGACGAGAGGTTCCTCGATGTCGGATTCCTCAGATTCCAGTTTCGAGGATTCTTCATAGTGTTTTCCCGGCTGCACCTGTCTGTACCTACCTCCTAGGGTGCTCAACTTCACCTCGGTCACTTCTAGATTCCCTTGCATCGTCTCCGTGGAGTCTTCCATGTTTCTTTTGATACCCAATGAACGAGTTTTGTATTATATTTCCATTCTCATTTGCCTATCCTTGGGTTTGTTCACCTTCTTTTCCCCTGAGCTACACACTAGATTCCGCGGTCACTCTCAAAGTGCTAGTTAACATGCATTTTTGCAAGGCGATCCATCTTTATGTGGCAACTGGCTCGATGCCGTACTGACTGCATCCACCAAGCAAGCCCAACGTTCCAATCAACAGCTGAAATTTTGATGTGACACTGGATAGCTATGTACCCTATCATTCTTCGTGGCAAATGGACATTACTGAATTGTTCAGTGTGCAATCACTGTGATCTTCCGCCTCCCCCAATCAAGTCAAACGCACATGGTGTCGCTAGAAAGTTAGTGACCCCCAGAAAGCAAAACTTCACACCTTGAGTGAGTCTGATTTCAACTTGTCTAGCCAAGGTTAATCATGTTGGGCACTCATGCAACCTGACCGTTATATGTGTCTTGCCGTGGGCATGATCAAGGCTATTATCAAAATGCGGTCTGCAAAATAAGATGACCTTGCTACATCCAGTTGTGACATTATGTCTCGGATCGCTCGTTGCGGACCGCTTACACCTGAGTTTCAACTTCGAATGCCAGACACCTCACTGTTAACGAATATCACGCCTTGTTCGATCATCCTCCATCCAGTCAATCTTCTCGCACGCTGTCTGGTGCCTTCATTCCAGACTTGAGATCCGGACGGCCATGGGGGGTTTGTGCATCAGGATCGGGTTCACAACACCTGCTTCAATATCCGCGTGGACCTTATGCCGGTTATCATTGGGGAAAAGGTCAAGTCAATCGCTTGGATTGTCAACAAGACGGTGCGGCCGGCCGGGTGGCCCGTCTAGTCGTTTGCCTCTCGTTTTCTCCTATGATGTACTTAAGGATTGTCTTACCTTACGTATGTACCCAGCATTTTTAAGGTTATTGGCTGGTAAGTTTTCCAACCTGAGGCTATCAAGTCAGCGAGGACAGATATGCTGGAGTGTCAGAAGAAAATGAGCGGGTTTAATATGAAAATATTCATGTACATAGCACTGAGTATCAACATGTTCAGTCACTTTTGACACGAATTGAGAGGTTCTCTCTCAAGCAGAATTCCATTTTTTTGGCAAGTTTATTCGGCTCCAAGCTCATAAATTTGCTTAAGAGGAACCTTTCTTCTCCATCTCTTTCTCACAAAATCTTCTCCCAACGGCATCCATAACAAACACAGCACAATCTACATCACCAATATGGCATCTACTCCGTCATATGGACCTTCGCCAGAGGATGGCCGGATTGGTTTATCAACGCATAGTAATATGTTCAAAGCTGGAAAGTACGAACTTTTTGCGTCGACAAAGTGAGACCAACGAGCACAGCCATCATCATTTCTTGTAGAAAGTATTGGTTGTGCGATTGTTCCGTCCCTCTCCAAAGTAGCCTGTGATAATTCTGGAAATTCGCCACATCTTAGGATCCTCGGGCTCATGAGGCTCTCTAAGAGACTGAAAGAGATGGACATTTTCATGTGGAGCGAGAAGCAATTCATTCCACGTCGAGTCATGGTTCGCAGCAATGCAAGCCCTAAGACATGCCCGATACAAATCGGATTGGATATAGTCAAGCTTCTCGTAATTTAAAGAGCTCAAGCAAGCTGACTTCGACTTCGCTGTCGAAGCCGGATGCGGGAATGTCGATATCATCGGGGCTGTCGGAAAAGCGCAAGTTGTTCAATGGGCTAGCTGAAGTTACAGCATCACCATTTAGGCCATTGGTTTGGCCATTCTCAAGAGACACCACGGACACCAGATACACCCCATGAGCAAAAGTCCTGCGACAGTCGGTTTTTACCCGCACCTGGCCAAATATATATGTTTAATTTAACATTTAGATATAAAATTGGCCAGTGAATTCAATGCATTTCACATTTAGTGTAGTATCCTTTTGCTTTGCGCGTAGCAAGCAATCTCCAAGGTACAGAGCGGATCAAGTTGTCAATTACACCTTGATCAAGTGTATCCCATGCATGACATATGGCTCTCTTAAAATACGCCCAGTCCTCCTTGCTTCTACCCATTTCTACTAATTTGGGGTAGAGCTTTAACAATCAAACCTCGTTATGAAAGTAAATACAATCTTCTATCCATGTTTACTTAAATGGATTATCTTTGAATTATCCCTTGAACAACCACTTCCAGCTTTTGAACATGGGAGGCTTAGAAGAATCAAGTCGACGTCAACCACTCCTAGGCGAGGTGTTCCTCATCAAGTTTGATACACTTTGTGACTTCTTAGTTCTTAGTCTGGTAACCCTAAAATAAATGAGAAGTCCGAACTATAAATAGACCACCAAGTGACATTTTATTTTTTGAAAACAAACGAGACACAACCTACGTGATTTTGTCTCTCCAATTGTATTTATAATTTCAAGAACATAGGTATATTAGTCCTTGAAGTTTGTTTCTGTGTAAGCAAAACAGTGTCTGCGAGACAACCAAAGAGTATGTGTGGTGCCGTGATCTTCTGTGCTGATATATGTCTTGCAACATCTTTGGAATTCGAGGACGATGGTTAACTCCATATGCCCTGCTCTCTCTTATTATGCTCATAAATAGGTCGTGAATTCTCGCTAATATCCAGAACTATCCCTGCATTTTGAGGTTGTCAAAGAATTGAATTCGACGAGTGTACCAGCAGAAACTAGGCAGTTTTCCTCGCCACCTGAACATGAATGATGTGATCACAAATTTGATAGACATCTTTCCAGTCGCTTGGCGTTTTAGGCTGTAGATAAAGTAAAGCAGAAATCATTGTTCTTAATATTCACCAACTTCTAGATATAGATTCAGTTGGTTGGGTGCATCCATTTCTCGAGAATGTTCCTTGTTATCAGCTGTTCCATGTCCTTTTTTCAATCACTACTGAGCCTTTGGGAACCCAAGTAAAGTTTAGTCAGTTCACCCGTTGGCATTACACACTCTCCTGTCCCGATATCCCATTGCCTTCCCCAGGAGTTTCCCAACTGCCTACTCTGTGCTCCGCGCTCCTCCATGTCCTCCCCCACAAAGTTGTACGTTTCGATCATGAGATTGCGAACAAGCCATTCTGTAGCTTATCCACAATCTAGTTTCATAACACTCCACCTTGTTGACTGACTCGTTGACTGGTTGATATCCCGGGACGACGCAGCTGGCCGACGGAAGCGGGAACGCGACGGGGAGCTCAAACGTCTGGCCTCTGCGCCGAGGATGGCCGTTACTGACTCGTTCTCTGGGGCATGTCATTAAATGGGATTACCATGAGTTCTATAGGAGTGTTTGATCTAGTAGGTAGACATCGTGTTATTCAATTGTTTCTATATCTTTGCGTGTGGCATTCCTCCTACTTTGCATTCCCCCCGACTCCCCCTACTTTGCACTCTAACAAGTAGGTGTTGGTATATATTGTATGCTACCGATCTATATCAACAGTCAACCCCCATTTACCAGATTGAGAGTAGGAAACTAAGAATCTTTTCCACTGCTCAAGTTCCGATACATGAGCACCATCTCCCCGGCACCCCGTGGAAGAGTGGACAAAATATTACTAGTTCTACACGTTATAATTCAAGATACCCGACTTTGAAATGCCGCATCTTTCCCGAAACACCCAGTGGGAGGTGAAATATTGTGAAACAAAGACCAACATCGTGTCACAACAAGTCCTTTTGACTAGGAGCTGTTAGCGCACTAACCGCGACAGTGCATAGCTACATGCCAGCAAGCCATGGCCTGGAATGCGGTGGGCTGGGGTGTTCCTCCCACCTCTGATTGTGCCTTATGTCTCATTTAGAAACCCAGATTCCCAGTCTGCGACAATTCTGTCTCTGTTAGGAAGGAGCCGAGTCCCCATATGTAGGCGAAGAAGAATCTCTCAGCTTCGATGTCTCAACCCCAAAATTGTCGTCGGCTTTTTGTTTCTGTTTTTATCCAAACAGCTGATATCCTTCATTTTGTTGATTTGGCAAATTTTAGAGTCAAAAAGCAGAGATAAACTACACTAAAGCACGCACTAAAGTACCTACCCACAACCCCGGTATCCCCGAGCCCTAATTCAACCAATCAATCACCAAAAGACAACCAACAGACAACAGGCTGCCGAGAGACTCCTTTTAAATTAGACAAGGCCAACCTCTTTTTGCTTTTTTTGAATTCTTTTCAGCTTTTGCTTCTCCACTGATCATCCCTAGATCCACTGCTCGTGTCAACACAACTCACAGTCCTGTCTGTTTCCATCCCGCCCCTTCCCCAGATTTGTTTCACCTTTTTATCTAGGTCTTGATGCTGCTTGACATGTAGCATACATCACCAGATAGTATATTTGGAATTATAAGAAAAGAAATAAAACAAATCCGCAGGTATGATCTGCATATGCAGGAAATAAAGTCTAGGAGCACCTAGAACCTGGAAATACAAATCTCAAACCCACTAAGATGGCAACTCCACAGAGATGTAACACCAACACAACATTGCTTCAAAGAAACAAAATTTCCTCGGATCATTCCCACAGAGTCAGGAGCTGAGGTTCTTCCCCTAGCTAGGGAATCGGACGGAATCTTTGCGCGTTCGTGCTGCTGCAGGCTTGTTTTGGATCTTTCCGGTTTCAAGGCCACCTAGGCCATCCCAGCGGTCGTTAAAGAAGCTTCTTTTGAATGCGCCGTTTTTAATATGGTGGGGATGTGGGGAAAAGGGGCTCGGAGCTTTTTCTCCTAAGTTCGCGATGTTTGTGTATATTTCTCTCGGTAGCCGTGGACGTTAGTGACCCGTTGTGTTTTGAGTATTCCATTTACTCCAACCGATTTTTACTCTGTTCCAAAAATAAACCAACAGAACTAATCCTGGCTAGGGTCCTTGTCGATCTTCAATCCTTAATCTCATAGGGCCTTTCATGAACTTATGTTGGCACAAGGAACTCCCGTGTTGGACGCTAGAGCCTCAAAAGACTAGATAGATCACGTATGTGGGTAGAATTTTCTCCAAACAGCCTCCAACCAGGAAATTGGTACCACAGGTATTCTGTTAACTTTGCTTTTTCTCAAGCAGGTTGGATTGGCCTCCTTGGCCTGATTGGCTCGGATGCCACTTAGCTTTCCCCAGAAGCTCTCTGTCGCTACCCGCTCAGGATGGAACATTCCCAAACTGCCCGAGCCACCGCCAAATCATGGATCTTTAGACGGTTTGTCGATCAGGTAGACCTGCAGACGGGTGCATAGCCCTGTCCAGGGTTGTACATGGTGGAGACCAACGATTTCCGCGGTGTAGTATGCTGGGACCGTTGCCAACGGGGATGCAGTTCCGGGGCCAATTCAGCCAGCACTCAGGATGGGATAAAATGTAGATATGGAGGGCCAAAAAAAAACAAATGTTTGACGGAGATATATTGCCTTCGGCCTAACGGCCGGGAGGGATGATCTTCTTCAGGGAGCCGTCGAGACCACAACCCATCCACTATTCACTGTCGCTTCGCACCTTTCTTAGACATACATTTACCTCCCGCAGGATCGAGGCTAAATCGAGACATGACGCTAGACAATAGAGAAAAGATCTGAAACGCTCGGTAAGTGGATCATAGGCATACGACCGGGGTCCAGCTGATTTCCTGACCTGGGATTTCTGACCTGGCTAGGGTTCAGAAGTCTTGAAAACCAACCCATGTCTACATTTCTCTTTGTTTCTCCCTGTCTCTAGAAGCCCAGAACAGGCCGAAATTTCTTGCTCGTCTAGCAATGGCACGGGCCTCGATTGAGATTAAACGGGCCGAGAAGTTGAAATGAGCTGGCGGAATGATAGACATGGTTCTTGTGCTGGTTCGATCAATTCACGATGTCTATTAAAAGACATGTGTGATATCTTTCTCTAGCCTCGGTAGGTCTCCCAGTAAATTGATATAAACTTGATACGATTCCATCCCCTAACCTCGACTTCCAACTCTTATATTTTATACGGTCTCTCAAACAATATCTCCGTATTCCCAACCTGCAACCTGGGATATCTATCTTACAACGATCCAGGGCTTCACCTCCTTTCTCCTACCGGCTAAGTTGCCGACAGATCTGAGACAGCATTGCATTCAACGGCTCGACATACAGCCCAATCCCCACCGAGACAGATATCTCCAAAGCCGCACAGTCGTGCCATTTCGAAGCATAGCTGCTACTTGAGAGTCACTAGGGGCTTTTGTCTAGTCCTTCAAGTTCTTCAAGGAAGCTTTTGCATTACAAATTACTTCTGGCATTGCCTTCTAGTAGTCAATTGCCTGTTATCGTATGCATACGGTAAGTGATGCCCAATCAGTTCTCACCGTTCTGGTGAAACACCTCCATCATAACAAAGCACTAACCTCTCATAACGGTCAGCGCTGCAGGTCTCCTCGAATTCTCCACACTATATCCGGTGTGTACTGGTTGACAAAGAGAAAACCTCCGGGATAGCGGTCGTCCACACCCAGCGACAACCCGCGTACAACACTCGCCAGCAATTGCGGTGAAGCGTTGAAGACAATAACCCCTCTAGCATGCTCAGAATATTTTTTTCAAATTTTTTTAATTAATCTCTGCGGTCAATATGGTAGACGTGCTGGCTATTTCTGGAGTGCCGAAGCCATGGATGGGCTATCCGAAGGAGTACAATCATGTTTCGCTTGATCTTACATCCGCCTACTCTTCGGGATTCCTTGGGGGTTCGGATGATCTTGATAAACAGCTTTCCTCTTCCTCCACAGATTGGTACTCAGTCTTCTCCCCCTCCATATCAAATTCCCATTTGGATTTCAATTTGCTTCACCACCCCTCCCCAACCACTCAACCCCAACACCGTCCTCGAAAGCCCGCTAAAGCCATGCTGAACCAGCATCGTTTGTCGAGACATCGCATGCCTCCCATGGAGGACAGGCGCTACATGCCCCTCCGAGTGGAAGATCCTCGCACTGCTGCGTATTCGCAGAACGTGTCTCCACTCAGATCGCGGCTGGACCTAAGCAGCACTCTTTCAAGCAACGGAAGCACTTACTGTGAATCCGATCTTGAGTCGCTTGACCCCTTTGATGAGCCCTTTACTACTCAACACATGGAAACACACGCGGGGCTTGTTCATCCAACATCACGAAGCAACATGTTCACGGTTGCTGGCAATTCCTTCCTTTCGGGCACTGAACAAACGCCTTGTCTTTCGCCCTTTGGGGTCTCAGATGCTCCACGGAATGAGCAAGCCTTTTCCAACACCCAGTTCAGTATCCCAAACTCAAACTGTGCAACCTATCCTATGAGCTCACCCCTCAATCATCACTCACACACCGTGAATCTCGTACCATCATCAATCAGAACTCAAGATGTACGACCTGTGGATTATGACGAGATCATGCCGTGGCCTGTCTATCAGCCAGCCAACCCAAATGACATCTGGTATCCTAGTCGTGACACCGGCAGCTCATCAGAGGACGGCGGCTGGCAAACCCACAGCGGTTACAGTGCCCCTTGGCCCGTCTCCAATGCCTACACTAGTCCAACCGAATGCAACGCACCAGCGGCTCACATCTATGCACCAAGCAATGGACTACCTATGTCATCTTTTGGGCCTTCACCTATGACTTTAAGTTCATCTGTGCCAACCGGGCACATGAGCCACATGTCCCAGTTTCCAGTCTGCGGACCCTACGTGCCCTCAATCGAAGCTCCTCGGTATCAGCCCGAGCCGCACCCAGTGTACCTACCAAGCACACAGCCACTTTCCTCCGACACAGATTATGGATCCCCGGACCAGAAGTCTGCGAATAGTCTCAGTCCATCCTTCTCTTCCTCGACCAACGAAGAGGAACGATCCCCGCAGCAGAGCGGGGAGGAACAAGGCGGCATTGAAGCTAGTGTGCACTACAGCGACGAGCGGAACACATTCCTCATTGACTGCAAGCGCCGTGGACTATCCTACAAGGACATCAAGCGAGTCGGTGGGTTCAAGGAGGCGGAGTCTACACTGCGAGGCCGGTACCGCACTCTCACCAAGTCGAAGGAACAGCGGGTCCGAAAGCCAAAATGGCAGGATAAGGATGTGAGTTGTGCAACTGTTCTCCGTTTTTACCCAAGAGATGACCCCAGACTAACGTGATCCCATTCTCATAGATCCGACTCCTCTGCCAAGCTGTCACTATTCACGCTGAATCACACGACGTGTATAGCTCACTCACCAATGCTAGCATGAACATGAATGAGCCGCCGAAGGTATCTTGGAAGAAGGTTGCCGAGCACATTTGGGTGAACGGCGGATCTTATCATTTTGGTAATGCCACTTGTAAGAAGAAGTGGTGCGAGATTAACGACATCACGCTTTGATTTTGGATCATTGGATCGAGACCCTTATGAGTAAGGGTGGATTTGGATTTTTTGGTTATTTCAGTCTTTTGATTTACAGCTTATTTTGGCAAACGTGTCTACATTTTGTGTTTATTTGCATTCAGCTGGTCTGAGTCTCTATGTTGTAGCGTCGTCTCTGTATAATTTTCCTCTTGGTTGCTTTATGAAATCTTGGAGTACAATGTTTTACCTACATATAATTAAGATTAACTTACTATGCACTAGCTGATATCTGATGCGACAAATCATAGTTTTATTGGGGTCTATCAGCTTTCAACCTCGTCCCTCGAGCCTGAGGTTGGGGTTTGACTGACACCATTCCTTGTATTTGTAATTGTCGAGACAAGGCGACAAACAGTTCAAAGCAAAGCAAAGAAAAGAAAAACAAGCCCCTGTGGGCTTTCAAACTCCAGTGGCGAGACGAGCCAGAAGTGGAGCGAGCATCCACGGTGCATCTGTTGGTCCAAGATGAAGCAGGAAAGTCTCGAGGAGCACCTCCCTTGTGAGCTCATCCTCAATGCGACAGAGCTGGAATCCAAGCAGTACCTTGGCGTCTTGGATGCTCGATTCAAGTCTGTCGCGCTCTTCGTTGAGACCTTCGTTCAGGCCATCTTTGTAGTTGAGGATCGCCGCGATCTGGGTGATTCCATCGAGGATCTCTGCTTCGGTGGTTTCCTGATGCACGGGAATTGGAGGGATCCTTGGGAGGGGTGGCGCATCCCCTTCGCTGGTGTTTACTGCCATGGACTCAGACGTGAAGGAGAGTGCAACGGACTCGGAGGAGTCATAGATGCTGGAAGGGACCGAGGATGTAGAGGATGTAGAGGAGGAGGAGGAGGAGGTTGAGGAGGAGGAGGAGGAGGAGGTTGAGGTGGTAGCAGTCTGCGAAGATGGTGAGATCCCCTCAGTTGTATGGTTACGCATAGTTAGATGTTGGATGCGTTGAGGGATGTAAAGAGTTGGATAGGTTGGAAGTATTGGATTAGCTGTGTCAATTAGAAAGGTCTGAAGATTCAACCTTGAAAATCATTTGTGAAATTGTAAGAAGGTGTAAGAAGTCCAAGGGATATGTGGGATATAACTTGTTTTCAATGAGAGCATTCTTTGCATGGCTGGTAAACTGGGTAGGATATATAGTGACACGAAAGAAGGTTACTACTATTTCCTTTATGTTCTTAACCCCAAGGAATATTGTTGGTATCAAGCTGGGAGAAATTTCTTAATAAATAGCATTCAATTTACACATTGATCCTCAAGAATCTCTTATTATAATTAGGCAATTAGGAGATATCTAATGACATCTCATCTGAGTTATAGAGAGGGTATCTGATTGCCGGTCAATGTCACCTCACTTGTATGTCACTTGGTATCATAAGTTTCTCACCTCAATCAATCTTTTAAATATTCCAATATCTTGTGTCTTCAACTTGTCATAGGAGAAGTAGGAGCTATGGGAAACCCTCATCTAGGCATGAGCACATGGCATGTCACCGTCGACAGCCCCAATTTCCTAAATTATCACAGGATTCCAAAATAAATGCCACCATAAACTCGCTCGTCTCTGAAGTCTGCCTCAGTAACAAGTGCAAAGGGAAATGACCACACACGAGTATCAATCGATGATATCGCTTCTAGATACCACGAGAGAGCGATGGATGATGGGGATACAGATAAAGACAGATAAAGACAGATTAAAGAGGGGGTTCAGTGGTTAAAACCCCGAATATCAAAACTTGACCCGAATCGCAGGAAATGATAAGATGGTTTCCTGTGTCAGCCCGATCAACTGCCCAGAACATGGAGTATGGGCGATACTCCGCGGGCAACCAAAGAACCTTCTCGCCCTCATAGGTAATCCATCCCTTTTCGAAGCCGATAGCATAGTGATGTCTTGGACCGGGACCAAGGAGTTCCGATGCTTTTTCAAGGATAAACTCTCGTTGATCGATTTGGTGGATCTCTCCACCGCTACTAGTGTACGGCAGCCGATTTGGACCAAATTTGACAATGGAGTTTCTGCCATGCAGAAACTTACAAATCGCCGCTAATGGAACCATACAATACTAGAAAGTTACATAGTATAGTTATACCATAGATCTATTTCTATTAACTTTTTTTGGCTTACTTGGTTTTGCCTAATAGGATACTTAATAAAAGTATGAATATACTATTATTTAATAGGTGAATATCCATATGTATAAATGAAATTAAAGCAAATAAAATTGAAGCATACAAAATTGAAGCATACAAAATTGAAGCATACAACGTTAAAGCATACAAAATTGAAGCATATAAAATTGAAGTATATAAATTGAAGTATACAAAATTGAAGCATACAAAAGCATATAAAATTAAAGCATACAAAATTAAAGCATACAAAATTAAAGCATACAAAATTAAAGCATACAAAAGCATACAAAAGCATACAAAATTGATATATGTAAATTCAACGTTAAAGTATACAAAATTAAAGTATATAAAATTGAAGTATATAAAATTAAAGCATATAACGTTAAAGCATACAAAATTGAAGCATATAAAATTGAAGTATATAAAATTAAAACATACAAAATTAAAGTATATAAATTAAAGCATATAAAATTGAAGCATATAAAAGCATACAAAATTGATATATGTAAATTCAACGTTAAAGCATATAAAATTGAAACATATAAAATTGAAGCATACAAAATTGAAGTATATAAATTGAAGCATATAAAATTGAAGCATATAAAAGCATACAAAATTGAAGCATATAAAATTGAAGCATATAAAATTGAAGCATATAAAATTGAAGTATATAAAATTGAAGCATGTAAAATTGATGTATATAAATTTAACGTTGAAGTATACAAAATTGAAGCATATAAATTGAAGTATAAATTAAAGTATACAAAATTGAAGTACAATATATGTAAATTAAAGGAGGTGTAAAAATAAAAGTAAGATAAAATTAATATCCATAGATAAGTATAACATATATACTTTAAGAGGGCGGTAAAAAATGCGGTTAGGCATTATCCAATAAGAGAGTTATGCCCCGGTAGCATACTTAGTCGCCCGTAAGAGAGATATAATCTTATCTCTATAAGGCTCAATATCAACTGCTGGTGGTATATTGAGGTGGTACTAAGAAAGAAAGGTAAGTTTAGAATAGGCGGAATGTATTATGTTGTATATTACAAAAGGCGGAAACTCTAGCGGTGAATCTTATATATGTATTAATAAGCATTGTCAAATTTGGTCCAAATCGGCTGCCGTACTAGTGTTCCAAATTCTGAGCCGTAAGCCATCGCCCGATAATAATCGTGTGCCATCGTGGGAGAATATTGATGAGCCGTCAGCAAGATCGAAATTTTTGACAAGAGTTCTTAGTTGGTCACCACTGATCTGCCAGAGCTTGATGTCTTGACCCGCCGATGCGATGATGCCACAAGATGAGACAGAAATTGCACTGATCACCCCATCATGAGCTTTGAAAGTAGCAGGACACGGGTCATTTGTTGATTTCAAAATCTGAATCTCCCCGTTGGACAGGCCTGATACGATATGTGCTCCGGGAGAGAAAGCAAAAGATTTCACCTTGCCACGAGCTTCAAGTGTACGAAGGCAGTTGCCATTTTCCGGGTCCCAGATGTCGATCTTATGATGAGCTGAAATCGAGGCAAGAATGCCATCAGGGGAGAATGAGAGTGAGTTGAAGCTAGATTTAAGGTGGCTGACGTAGCTCGGTCAAGTCGTCGTTTGCCATAGAGCTCTTTGGTCGAAGACTTTTGAGAGCCTAGAATACCATTTCATCTTGAGAAAGACCTTTGTGATCCCCTCTCGGTTCTTCTCTGCCTGTTTATTGGGGTTGGCAAAATCTAGGGGTTGCCAGAGGCGAAAAAAAGGCAAAAAGATGTCGGAAGACACTGGAAAGAAAGGAGTTCGTCTCTCGGGTTGGGGTGGAGTACGCAGGCGTTTAGCGGCCAGGTGTCGGATACGGTTTGTTGTCGTATTGATGCCTTAATATGCCTGGTTTTATACCACCATCTCACACCGCTCTTTACAGTGTATTGTAAACAAAGCTCCCATTTTTGAAGCTATTCCCACCATACAGATCTCCCGATTTCTAGGCATTAAAGTCCACTCCGACCGAGCACCTCACCTTTCCTAACGATAGTAGAGCTATTCCCACCATGCAAAGCCTCAGATTCAACTACGTGGTGGGAAGGCCTAGAAATGAGTGAATCCAAGAACTTATGTCATGTTAGGCACCCATTTTTAAGGTGTTGTTCTTATCGAGGAGTTCAAGAATTTAAGCAGCTGTGTTATGGTAATTCAGGTATTCTTATTTTCTGCCGGCTCTCGTTGAGGCATCCTAAGAAATCTTCAGGCATCAATACGACAGCAAACCGCACCAGATCCCTGGCCGCTAAAACCTACGGAGGTGGAGCCCGATCTAGCCGCCAATAAAACAGCCCTGGAGGTGTCCACCTTGTAGATCGAGGAGCGGCACGGACCGGCGGTTAACCTTGTCCTGTGATGGCCTATCCTCATCTTCTTACCTTGCACACGTATAGGAGCGCTGTTCGTCCCATGTGTTCTAGGCAAATTTCATTCATGTATCAACTCCGCTGCCTCAGTTACACATAGCGGTCAATTGTAGGATTTTCTTTTTATTTGACTGATACCATGTAAGAGAGGGATTTGGGTTGACGTGACTAGAGGTTTGAAACAATTTAGTTAGGAGTATAGATCCTAGAATTAACTTAACCCTATAACTAGCCAACGTGAATAGACTAGTATAAATAGATAGAAGACCATGCTGTACAAAGAGAATCACGTACACCTACCTGGGCAGCTAGGGATCTTACCAAATCACCAAATAGCTAAATCACTGAAAGAATTCTAGATATTTTATCTAATATTGCGGCTCTGTGATACCAGTGGCAATAGAATGAGGGTAAACGAGAGAATTTTTGTTCGCACTCTTCCCCTTGTTGAGCCTTTCAAACTCGCTCGTACACATACGGCACAAAGGAATTTCGAAGTTTCTACGGCATAATAAAATTCATCTATCACCTATAGTAGAAACATCAACAGGTCTGTCGGCCAGCAAGTTGACAATTCAAACAACACCTTCAGCCAATTACGAAGTAGCAAAGTTCAGTCGTAGATCGGCAGCTTTACCCACAACAACATGATGTCGGATTGCGGTAATATGGGGATCTATAACCCTACGGCGTTGTCAAAAATTGGGTGATGTCAAGGGAGTCGAAAATAAAAGATTTAACGCATTCTGCCTTTACCAGCCTAAAAGTCAAGTTACCGTCATCAAGTCCCTTAAAGCCTATTCCAAGTTCCAAAATCTGTTCTATACAGCCGGCAGGTCCGCCCAAAATGACCAACCCAATGGTCCTTCACCTTGGTGATGGCATCCACTGGTATAGTGACCAGTACAGCAAGTTCAAAGATGCCTTCCAGATCCGCCGGTTCTGCAGCATGTCTCGGCTGGGGTTTATCCGAACCCTAAAAGAACGCCAGTTCAGCGATTTCGTTGCCATCTACCGCCCATTTTGGAATAGGGGGGGTGAGATGAGGAACTTGGACGAGAATCTGGTCTCCCTACTCCTAGATTCCCGCAAAGTTTATGCCAGTGCCAGTGCCGGTGCCGGGTTTGATTGGGTTGATACTGCAGCTTGAGCTACCAGGAGAACCTATGTCTCAACAAAAATCAGCTAACAACATTCGCTTTGTTCAGGGGTTATTTGCTGCAGAATCAGTCACCGATGCCGCAAGCTGGCTAATCATCTCAACATTTCCGCCTGTTCTCTTGGTCACACATTGCCACACGCACATCGGATGCGGATGCATTTGTCGAGGCAAACTGTAACACAGAAATGGTCCCCCACAATTCCAACAGGCATACACCTGGGACTGTTGGATTTGGTCAAATCGGACGGTGCACTGCCGATAAAGCCTCCCTGGTACTGAACATGAAGATTCATTATCGTGATATCGTGCAAATGCCCGCACGCCTGGAAGCCGTCTCCAAGGCAACATATCACAAGGACATGGACAGCCTGCTCGCTGTTTCCGACTGTGCGATGGTTTCAACGCCGTTCAGCGGCGAGACACTCCTCCATGCATCTCAGTTGGCGAGGATGAAAGCCGGTTCGCGACTTGTAATGCCCGTGGCAGGCTGCTCGATGAAAACGCTCTAGCTGATGCTCTGAAAAGCGGCAAACTCGCGGCTGCTGGATTGGATGTGCACTACGACGAGCCACACGTTAGTCCTGAGCTTGCATGTATGAAGAAGGTTGAGATGATGGCACACAACGCCGGTGCTTCTTCGGTTGACTCACATATCGGGTTTGAAAAGCTGGGTATGGAGAATATCCACTCGTTCTGTCCGCCTGGAAAGGCTGTCACGCCCGTTAATTTGCATTTGGTTGCCAAAGCGACAGGTTCTAAACTATAGGCAATCGTGTAATCGAAAATTATCATTTTGCGTTGCTCCTACCTTCTCGCGCGTTATACTCGACGCCCACCTTTCTAGCGGATCGCCTCAAGCCGACTGGGTACTATAAATTCGTCAGATGGGCACAAACGATCTTTCATCCTTACAACTACCTCCCATCCCACCTCAAGCAATTGCTCTTTTTCAGCATTTAGCTTGTCTTCCAATCATCTGAAGTGTGCTCAGTCTACCTGCACGCCCACCCACCCACACCATCATACCTCTCCTCTCTCCCCCGCCGGCATCTGTATCACCGCAAGGTATGTAAACAAAGCAATTGAGACACGTGCTGCTCGGAATGCACGTACCAATTGACCATATGCTAACATGACTTGATACATAGCATGAACGGACAGGCCGCCGCAGTCCCCTCTGGCCTCGCCGCCACCGCCGCTGCCCCCAGCATCACCCCTCTCAGCATCCGGCAGGCCTTCGAGGTGGGCATTGTCAATCTCCGGGCTAGCATCGACCAACTTGATGCAATGGCCAGCAGCGGCAACTTCGACCCCGCCTACTTCGAGGATCTGAGCGAGCGAATCTTGGACACCAAGATTGAGTTCGCCAATCAAATCCGCCGCTGGAGGAACCGCCAGGATGCCGTCATCCTGGCCAACCTGTACGGGCGCCTGATCGGGGCCATGCCCGATGAGGATGGAGTGATCCCCTGAGAGGGACGTGGTCTTGTCTTATGTTTCGAACCCTGGCCCATGCAAGGTGGCTTGCCCATCTTGCATGGGTCCCGGGTTCATGAATGAAATTCAAATGCTTCCTCGTCAATTCTTCTTTCATTATTAATAGTAAAGTGACATAAATCTCAGAGTAATCAGAAGGTATCATGTGAACCAGTAAGCCCATTACGTGTCCCCCACTCCTTGGAATATTGTAGATCGTCACCCTAGTTCCTCATCACCGCCTCCGGTGGTTGAATGTAGCCTGGTGCTCTGATAATTGCGCCGGGGGAGTTAGGTCCAAATTGCTGCACCGGGCCTTCATGCGGATGAATTGCCACTTGCACACCACAGTTCGTACAGAAGTGGTGCGAGTCGTGACACATCTCCATACAAAATGGTAAAAATGCACAGCAAATTCCGCCGAAGATACAGCAACATACGGCCGCCATGCTATCAAGTAAATAGGATGTAAGCATCATCAGAAGTGAAACTGAGCGGCAGCGAGATGAGGATTTATCAATACTTACGATGTGGCGCTCGTGCTCTCCTTTTTCACCCTGGTTAGGACCTCATGGAAGCAAAAGGGACAACAAATCCGACCGGGCTCTTCACCAAGTTGCGCCAGAGAGATGACCCCCTGAGCAACTGGATAATGTGGGCCAATTGGTGCGACTTTCTCGTAGGTTTGTGGTAATGTAACTGCCGGAGCTAGGGTTGTGATTGCGTCTCTCTTGTGCCTGATTGTGTTAAATTGGGCCATTTTCTTTACATCGGGAAGCATACTCATCGTATTGAGGAGGCGGTCCACGCTCCGCAGGTATGATTGCCATTGGGTCGGACACTAGCAATGATCTTGCTGTGGTCGCAGTTGGGTCCGGTGTCCGCGTTGATTCAGGGGCTGTAGGCGACGCCGTGGGCAATTCTCCAGGCGACGTTGTGCCATCTGCCGGCACTGTCTTTGGTCCAGTCGCTTCCACTGTGGAATCTGGGGTTGGACCGGCAGTCGTAGCCGGTGCAATTGGCACTGTTGAATCTTTGTTGGGCTCCATGGTAGCTTGTCTGTCCTTAGATCGATAGAAAAAAAGAAAATCAAAGACCCTTGAGTGCAATGCCGTTGTTCTTAAATCCAAATGGAGTCAAATGTGGGCCCGGATCAAAGCCCCAAATCAAGACGAGGAACATGGTGGATCGAGTGGAATGTGAGGCTTAACCGCCATAATAACACAACTTAAGGCTCTACAAGGCCAATAAAGATAGCACGGAAATTGGACAGTGGATTTTGGCCAATCATGATGCATTTTTATAGATCACATGGTTTGGCCGCTAGTCTGCGCCCAAGTTTCAGTGCCCGGTCACAGCCCCCTGGGTCTAGCTATCTTTCTTTAGCTTGGAAAGAGGTGTAAACAAAGATGATAGTTATTGAGTCATTAGCGACTCGATTTAACAATATATACCCATCTATCTAGGTAGCCTGGGCAGTTATCGGCGATTTTCTGCAATGAAGTACGACTGAAAATGAATATATCAAATCTGGTTCCACTGCCTTACTACCAGAAGAACTCGCACCTAATGAACTGTCGCTAGACAATTATCAATAGACTAGAAAGTGTGGCAGGTGATAGCAACACAATCCATGAGGAACAACTATCTATCAGGTGAAAAACGGGCTCGTATGCATTAGGCCTAGTAAGTACAACACTTGGATAAGTGCAACAAAGATCGGGTAGTTGCGGATACCCTCACCGTCGCCGTCACCCTGGCGATAGCTACGTTGATTGCGATTCACTCTGATACACCCAGGGCGACCAGTATATTCATGCTCTCCTTCCATTAAAAAGCGTGTCTACAAAACTTACCTTTTGCCAATGTTCATCTTGACCACTACAGCATCGTATCCACAAGTTTATGCCGCCGACGGCCAAGATTAACGGCACCGCCAATGAAACCACCACTCCCTCCCACGATGCACACTGCCAAGCCAAGCACTGAATGAGCAATACTAAGGCCATCAAGCTGTAGGCTATAAGTGAGCTTCCCGATCTTTCACAATAAGTGAGAGCAACGTGCTGTTATGGCAAACAGCCAACCTCATCTACGATCAGATTTACATCCCAAAGATTGTCGAAGAGAGCTACATCTGCTAGGCAAAAGGGTAGCCTATTGGCAGAAATACCGGCTCGTTTTCCGAGCCCGATTCCGCCACTCTACAGACAACTTAACAGAAGCAATTGGGGTTTATGGAGTCACGTGTGGCCCTCCCAACGCCTTCCCATCCATCCAGGTCTTCGTTTCTGCAGTGCCTTCTTTGTCTGTCCGCCTTTTTCATTTTGCTTGTCGCTCCTCCCGCTTTATGGCTCCTGGTTGGCGTCACTTGGAGCCCCTACCATCCGAAAGTGCCAGAATTGAGAGAATATCAAACTATCATGGTCCCGTTTTTCAGACACGAGTTTGAACCAAGGCTCTATATTTCCATCGATCTCACTTCGTCTTTCTGGCGCTTTTCATTTTTGGTTTATCTTTGGTGCCTGAAAACGTATGAAGGGGTAGGATAGATACATATGAACAAAGGAAACATGTCTCTGGCTAGGATGGTAGCCTTGACTTCGGTTGGCAATGGCGCTACTCGCTTGTCTCAGTTATAGGAATGTATGCTACTGGGTTATCTTACAAGTCTCCCGATAAATGGATGGAACAAACACCTTGAGAGAGAATCTCCCATCCCTATAGCTAACATGGTTGCTCTCCAGGACTGCATGATGGATCTCCCCATGTCTGGCATCTTGAGGGAAAATTCAGCAGATTGCCAAATGCTTCGAGTATTGTGCGCTCTATCCTTTCCATGCTACATACTCAGAACCCAGATTCTTTCATATTCTAACTGCTGTCCATGTTTATACAGCTTAGAAGGAAAATGTGAGTTCCCTGTTGGAAGACATCATAGAATTATTTTCGACATCTTGTAGATGGAAGAAATACAAGACAAGATGTGTTATCAATTTGTACACCTCCAAGCAAATCCATTCCGGGTATTTGATTCTGGCATGCGAGTTATCTATCACATCTACCGCATAGCTATACAGCAACCCCAGACAACTATTCACAGCAAAGGCCCACGAGAATCCGTACGAGGATACCCGATCGTACCAAGGACCTGCGTCAAAATCTCCGCATTCCCACGCAAAGCATCCCACTCGGCCTCGGCTTTAACCATCAGCGTCGCAGCAAGGATTGTACCATTCAACGAGAGCACGCCGGGGTCAACAATATCGCGTGCTGCCGCGTTGTCGACGGGTACAAGCGCCGTCTCCTTTCTGCGCGGACAGATCATCATCATTGAGCGGGTGATGGCCAGGTTGTAGCTTATAGACGCTGGTCCTTGCGTGGGGAGGGTCTCGGTGTCCTGGCCTAGTGTTCGTCCGCGCGTCGCTGCAGCTGCGGCCTTGTAGAGGGTTAGGTATATTGCGTGCAGGGTTTCAGCGGAGGGGTTTGGTGGGATCGGAAGGGCGAAATGGGCGAACGGGAGACCTGGTAGGTGCTGGAACTTCGGTGTCGGGGAAGGAGGGGTTGATTGGGAGGTAAGGAGGTCGATCAGTGGATGCCAGGACTCCGAGCCTGGCTGACGCATTTCTTCGACGGGGAGGAATTGGAGATGGCGGTGTGGTTGGCTTGCGCCGCTGTCGTCGCCGGAGTTGAAGAAGGCGAAGAGGCTCTTTGGGGACGAGCCATTTGCAGATCGGGATCCATCGTCGTCGGTGTTCCAGGCTTTTAGGCACTCATATGTAGCCTCTAGGTCTGCCTTGTCGAGGATATCCGTCTGCGCCTGCCATTCTTTTGTCACGAGGAGGAAGTGGTTCGGGATGACGGGGAACTTGTTGAGGATGAGGTCGTAGGTGGGGTTCTCGGGCGGGAACTGGGCGATCAGAAGATCTGGAGATGGATTCTCGAAGGGATCAGGCTTTGGTGTTTTCGGTCCATTGTCGGGCTTCAAATTGGAGGGTTTCTTTGCCAGAGCAGGGCAGTAGCGAAGTTGGTACTGGATTTGCAGGTTAGAAGTGCCGTGATCGGATTCTTGGTGTTTCTCACTGATATCCCTGCGGCATTGATGATGGACAGATGGGTTGAGGAGAACACGAGATGGCCGAAATCTCGAGCAGCTTTGAAGCGTCTTGCGACGAGGGTGGGGAGAGATTCTGGAAGTCCTAATTGCATCGTGAAGGTTGAATGGAGTTGAGACCGGGGAAGAGGGCAGAACATGGGGGTGGAGATCGGCAGATCGGCAGATCCAGTCTACCTCTCTCTTCTCTCTCGAGTGGTCTTTTTTGCTTCCGACTACAGTTGGCATCCAAAGAATATTAGAGAATTAAAAAAATTTAGAGCAGAGCATCTTCCAATGTAATTTCAATCAGACACTCATTTTAGTTTCCAATTATTAGCGTCTTGGTTGATCCCGACCAGCAGGATCTGGCATTCAGGCATATAAGACCAGCCCGGGGAGAAAACAGCAGAACAAAAGACAAAAGTCATGCAAACGTATCAATCCCAAGGTATCATCCATAATCCGTATTCAGACAAATCGCTCGTCAAGACGCCACTGCTGTACGGAAACATGAGACATGGAAAAGAAAATAGACAAGGGAGAAGGGGGAAAGGGGGAGTAGGGAGTAAAGACAAAAGAAAGTCGTTTAAGCCATTAATTCATTCAGCGAAATCTCATCATCATGGGGCTGGCACAGTTCTGGCAATAGCATCACCGGCTGACCCATAATATGAGGGGCAGGACCGTTCAACCAAGGACCACGCTCCTCCTCGGTGGCATTCAGCACGCCCTCAGCGCGCTTCAACGTCTCGACGTCGAGATCGGTAACGTAGGCATCGCGGTTGGTGCCATCGCCCGCACCACCGGGGAGTCTCAGACGGACCTCGAACTCGTTGTTGAGCATCATCTCGTCTTTCCACAGACGGCGCTGACCATCGAAGACACATAGCACGCGCTTCTTGGTCTTCATGCTGCTGCTGGGGCAACCCCAGGACTGAGGGTAGTTGCCGCGGTTATTGCGGCGGCGGGTTGCGACAGCGCGAGGCTTGGATGAATTCTTGGAGATGGCATTTCCGGAGCCGATAATAGGGCGGGAGGCGGGAATGTTGCCTTTTGACGATTTGGGCTTAGTCTTCAGACCGCGCCAGCTAGAGGGGTCGTGGGTATCATCATCGTCTTGGTCTTCGTAATCGTCGAATTGGTCGACCGGGCCAGGCACGTCCTGTAGTTGGTGCTTCTCCATGGTCTTCTTGACCTCTTCATCTGAAGCTACCTCTGCCAGACGCTGCTGGTTGATCGCCTCCGATGGCTCTTCTTGCTGCACCACGCGGAGAACACAGTCGTCCAGATGCTCGTAAAAGTCCTGCGCGTTGCTGAAGGTCGATGAGCAGGTGGAGCACTTTCCTGTCGCGTCGGGGCTATAGTTGGTGCCCTTCTTGGCTGCACCGGGGCTGCGCTTCCGGCAGTTTGGCGGGGTTTGTTCGACGCCATGGACGGAAGTCAGGTGGCGCTTGAAGACGTCGGCGCGGTTGAAGCTCTTTTCCGCAGGGGAGCCGGAGCCCGGGCAGAAACCACACACCATTGTTCCTTTGTAGTGGGTTAGGGTGTGGCGGTTCTTGTCGTACTTGCGGGCGAAACCCTTGATGTGGTACTCGCAGTTTAAAATTGGGCACTTCTCCGGTCGCTCTGACTGGTGAGTCAACATGTGGGCTTTCAGGTCTTTGAAGACCCGGCCACAGTCGGGGTGTGGGCAGCGCCCTTTTTCTTTGATCTCTTCATCTGGTTCAACGCTGCTCAACGCCGGGCTGTGTTGCGAGCGTCGGGAATGAATTGAGGAGATGGACGATCGTCGATCATAGGCTGAGAGTGGTCGTGAATGCGACCTCTGTGAGACCATGAGGGGAGATGGTCCAGTGTGGTGTATTTGGTGTGAGAGAGACGAGGTGTGGTGCTCTGCTATGTCATTATATGGGAGAGGTGATGGGGCGGGAGAGTGGGAGATGTAATTGGGTGGCACGTTTGAGTAGGAAGAGGTGGGTTGCTCGGGGTATGAGATGGTCGGAGTGATTCCAGGACCTTGTTGCGCCGGTTGAATCAATGAGGGATCTGATATGCATTGTTAGTATACCAGGTAGCTTTTGCTATTGACAACAAAACATACCGACAAAAGGATCCGGGAATTTTTCTTGGTAGGGCATTTCCATGTCCAACGTACTTCCCATGTATTCCTGAGAGAAAAGGTCGTTCATCACTGCGGCTGGCAGACCCAATCCGTGATTCGTGTTCACCCAGTTCTCTTGGAAGGCATGCGCGGTTCCTGAGTAAGGTGATCCCATTGCCGAAGAAGATGCGCTAGCAATGGACTGCCCTGAGGCAGCAGACCCGCTTGATATATATTGCTCTGCAGAGTGAGAGGCGGAGATCGAAGGGGGTGTGGCGGGTAAAGAGGAGAAAAATGTAGGATTTTGCAGATCTGTAGACTCCAACAAAGGGTGGTTATCGTAGTAGGAATTGGAGGCATGAGACATATCATGGCCTTGTGTGTAGTGGGGAAGATTTTCAACGGGGAAAGAGAACATAGAGGGATCCATGGTCATGGGGTCGAAGTATGGGAGTTGTTTGAGCCTGGCAGCTTCGAGGGCCATCATCTTGGATTGGGAGTAGAAGGGAAAGAGAGTGAAATCGGGGTTGGATTCAAAAGTCGTCATCTCCTTGATTGAGAAAGTCAATGCGCGATGGCGATCCTAGACACAGAAAACTGGTCAGTACTTGCTGTTTCAGAGAGCTCCATTTTTGCGATGCATGGGCATACCGCTGATAAGGTTTCTGGGTGAGATCGCGGCCCGCTCGGCTAACCAAAGACGCCAACCACGAAAATGAGGCAACGTGCGCAATTGACAGGTGAGATATATTCTTATGCAAGGAGGCAAGGAGGTGCACTATATTGCGAGGTAGGGAGGTCACATCCAAGGTGCAACTCCTCAGACACGGGTAGCGAGGCAATGTCGATCGACGGGAGAGAAGAGTCGAGGAAGACAAAGCTAAACAAGCTTATTCCCGAAAAGATCGTTGTCGATGGTTGCGCTGGGTCGTGAGTCGAATGAATGATGTAAATTCATGACAGAGTTGGGGGAGGGAGGAGAGGATATTATAGATGTCAAAGAGGAGGAAGCATTGCTAAATGGTGACGATGGGCCCGCCCAACAGTAGTTAGTTATAGTCTTGTGTCTAGAATTATATTTTTAATTTAAAAAAAGGAAAAAAAGGAAAAGGAAAATTGAATTGAATTGAATTAAAAAAAATTAAAACCCCAAAAACTACGGAGTACTCCATAGTAAAAAAAGAAAGTGAATTAATACATGAATTAATAAAATAACAAAATAAAATGTTCGTTACATACCGTATTTTTCGCACGAACCAGTTGAGCGTGTTGGGGGGGCTGTGAGCAGGGACAGGGAAACTTAGCGCCCATGCAGATAAATTTGGGACCCCGGGCTATTATTACTATCTGCACATGGGAATATCCTCGAGCATGGGTCTCTATCTGGTCATCTGGATTTTATTCTCGAGTAATTACTGTCGTTAGTAATATTGTGCCTCTACTCCGTACTTCACCTCAGAACCCTGGATATTTGAAATCATAGCAGTGAGAAGACTTGTGTACAAACTATTTTTTTACTAAATTATGTACGGTACTCTGTACTCCGCACTTTTCTAGGCCATCGGCTCAGCCTTCATCAGGCGTCCAATCTCTGCGATCCCGTCAATAGTCAATGGTCAATATAACCCACATTATACTCCGTAGTCGATCTGGGTTCTGACAGCTCGCCTACCTTTATCCACTTTTGGCTCATTCCGCCCTACAAGATATGCACGATTGCCGAAAATGTATCCCGGAATTCCGGTGGAAGCCAATATTGGTTTTCTCAAAGTACCTGTATCAAGAAGATAGGTCGTCCATCGTGCTCCAAGGAACTAAATTGATCGATGGCGCATATTGAGACGAAATTCAATTATGGAGTTGCCAGTACCTTTTGCTTCAAGACCCCTGCAACACAAATTCCATTTTTGACGGGGATCAGGAGAAGCCCCTTGTCAGAGAATTGACCGTTTCACGAGAATGAATTGCATCTATACTATGATTAGTTGCTATTTTTCTTGTCGCTACCGGTACTTCCGTTCTGCATAGTAGGTAAGGGCTCTCCCCGTGGGCTTGGCCCCCTTTTTCCCCGGAAAGACCGTTTCGCCTCGTCACCCCGGCATACACATACGCAAATACGCATATAGAGACATGCTTGTGGACTAATTTACCGATGTACACAACTATGGAACCCAGCATCTTAGAAGAAAATACCTATCATGTACCCTTCCAAAATTGTCTATTCCGCCAGTGCGGGTCAGACTGCTCCGCGTCCGTCTATGTAAATCTCTTTGCACCAAATCATGGCGGGAGGAAGAGCAGTTTAGGGATTGGTATACAAGGATAAACTAAGACAAGCAGAAAGTATGATAGACCCAATTCTGGGGATGTGCCCTTTTTCTGGGAAAACTAGAAAGCAAAAAAGGAAAAGGGTCAATTCAAGGAAAGTGAGAAAAGACTAAAAAGGATACCAGTACGGACACAACAGAGTACTCCGTGCCAATAGCACACAAGTACACATGTACAAATGGATGAGTTCGGTCGATCCGTGACGGGACCACATCAATTTAGCATCCCCTCCATATTTCGGCAGGCCAACCGCGTGCCCGAAAGGTGATTGGTCCAGGTGTCACGGCCTAATGAGAAACGAAAAGGAGGACTCCAAGCTCCCTCCCAATCAGGGCCCTGAAAGGCCTTCCGAGAGCTCGGCGGGCATTCCTTAGGGCGGTCGGCTTGGGTGGGTTCGTGTCTGTTTCGCCCGCTATTCCTTATTGGTTTTCTTGACAGGCGATCATTCCAAAGTGTTGTGTCAAAACTATTTTTTTTGGTCATGATTGACCTCGGATTTCCTCGGGGTTTGTGCAAGAGCCGCATTCTTTTTAGCGATCACGATTTGGCCTGCTTCTCTTGGTTGCCTTTTGCGCCATTTACTAGTGTAGGAAATCAAAAAAGCAATTCTCCTTGTTGGATTTACAAACACACGGGATACTGTTACTCTGTCTACAGCATATGTTGTATGTCTACAAATAATGTTCACATCCCTTGATCACTGGAAGTTGAGGAAAACTAAGGGTCGGTCTACCTTAAATGGATGAATGAATGTCAATCCTTTTTTTTCCGGGATGCACGGTGATAAAGTGATATTTCTTAGTTTTTACTCGAAGCTTTATTTGGTTACAGATCAACATGCATTGTAGTTTGATCATTGACATCTCATCGCATAATGTGTGTCTGTGTTGACAAAATAACGCCGAGGGGATAAAATACCCCGAAAAGAAAACAGAACCAATCTGGGCCCCCTCAATCCTCCGCATTCCCCATTTACCACATCCGTCTAGACTATATACACTAATTACGCCATATGGCCCTAGCCGGTACATGGGGAGTGCAAGCTGTCATTCGGAGTGTCCGTGTTTGGTAGCCGATGCACCAAAATACAACTAGCGCCACAGATACCTAAGCCACAGACCCACGACGGTCTATACCAATCATAAGCGAAAAATGGCGTTCTTGGAATTCGTCACATAGCCAAACAAAATAGGGAATTGGTGGTCCACATCCCTGAAAATCAAGGCGCAGCTGGATAAATTACACCGCTGAGTAAGGAGTTCGTATTTGTCGGCGATCCCGGTGGTTCAAATCCCGTGCATTAAAAGATGACATTCTGCAAAACTGAGGGGATGAAGTCATCTCCGGCCCATGTGCTGGGTTTGGTCGATTCTTTTGCCCTGGTTTTGCGGGTTTGAAAAAGCCTTGGCCTGGTTAAACTGGCGGTCGGCATCTGTGGATTTGCCTTTCGCCCAGGTTTGACAGATGTACCTACCCGAGCAATGGGTTAATAATTGCATGCTTTGCTGACTTCCTTTAACCACAATTATCCTAATAATAAATGGCTCCAAAGCCATGTATGTAACGTGTTACTGTTTTGACTGGTGATTTTCTACGTCCACGTCAAACACACACCTGAAACGTCCTCAAGCGCTTTAGCCAGTCAGCACTCAGAAATGGTCATTGATTGAGACTGTCAGTCCTTCACACGTGTGATAGGTGTATTCTACTTGATCCAATCGTGCGTTGAATTGGCTTACCCCCCTTTCCCTTTTGGCCCCCAACTTGTTGGGTATTTTCACCAAAAAACACTGAAACATGAATCTGACATTCCAGACTTTTCTTTTCACTTAGAAGAAGATTAGGGTAGAGGTCTCCACACTAGCTGTCACCTCGGCGTCGGGACACTCGGATGCCCGTTCGCTTAGAGATTTGGATTGGAGATTAACCCGACCTACGACTGAGATAACCCACTGCAGGCTAAAAGTGAGGCTTATCCGGCGACTCCGAAGACTTTTCTGTAGGCCCACCATATAGAAATTAAAAATACTGATCAAAGAGGCTCTTAATTAGCCTCGATGCTACCCCTTTAAGATTGGTGGAGGAGAGATGCCCAATGTGTCGATGCTGGCGTTTGGGAAATGAGGTGCTAAACATCTACCTAGATACCCAGGGTACCTTCGGTCCATGGTTGACTCGAACGGAACCATGAAATTCCAAACTTTCATTTACTACGTTATATTGTACTTCCAACTCCAATGTTTACTTTGGTGAGTTTCATGCTCGGATAACCCAGGGCCAGAAAAAACAGAGATCTTAGTCTCCAGAGTGGCAAATAATCTCCCCCAGGGCTTGGTAATCCCCCCCCCCCAGTTTCGTAGTTTATTTCCAAAGACCAAAATAGGTCCAATAATAATCCAACCCGAAAGCGAGCGGTAGTAAAAATCTAAAAAAAAGCCACAAATTAGTTCTAAAATTTCAAGCCTAGTCCATGCTTGACGCTGGACCTACTCGGACAATTACCGATCCCAACAGTTGAGCCTCTCCTGAAATTTGCAGCAGCGTACATACCAACAGCGGCCCTAAGCCCTACAGAAGCAGCGGGCAGGGTGGGGGGTGGAGGGCAAGGTTTGACCCCTGCCCACCCGCGTGGTGTTTCTAAAAACAGAAGTAAAACAACCAGGGTGAAACGGCCAGAGGAGGAGAAGATCAACGACAACGAGGCCGATCGTATGTGCATAGACAACCCAGTCTGGCCTGGGGATTCCGGATAGGGCGGCTGGCATAAATGACTAGATTAAAATAGATCCATCTTAATTAATCTGGTCGATATGGGTTACATCTCTGGAGTAGGTAAAGTGATCAGCGAAGTCATGGTTCATGGTTCAATTAGTCCCCGCCGATGGTCGTACAAACGTTGAGCTTACCATACCACATCCACGCTAATTCCCATCGAGTCCTTCCTAAACTGGTCTAGAACGTTTTAATGTTTTGATGTAAACGTTTTTGACTGGCCATGTGTGTGGGCATGGTTGGCAGGCCCCACCAACGCCATCTGTGTTCTGTGGCCCCTTTGGGATTGTATTAAGCGCTTCGTAGGGATTTGTGTTGTTCTGTCTTTTTCCAACCATCTCCCAACTTGTACGAAGAGCCCCATCCTGCATTTAGCGCTGTTGACTTGCCACATTCGAAAGATAGCAATGCACGGTTAGTATTTCCAACAAATACTAACGTATTGGAGTTTCAAGGCCTCAACTTAATGTTAGTCTGGTCGATTCGAAGCCCATTCGCCTGGCACTTCAGTGTTTCAAGAAGCGATGTCTGTGTCCCTCAACCGCGCGCCACAAAGACCGGTGTAATATACACATACAGGGTTACTCCCTGCTCAAGCAATAAAAGCCTTCTAGAATAGCACCAGGGATCCCTTTCTTCGTTACACGGCAGAATGGCCGTGGCTGCGCCATGTCAGAAAAACAACACCCTCGATTGCTCAACAATTTCCAATTTAATCTACTCCTCACGACTCTGCATTTATTCTATCCAGCCTAGATCTGGCAGTTGAAAAGACCCACGCTACCCATTTTTCTCGAGTACAGCAAGGTAGGTACAAAGTAGATGCAACTTTCCAACAGCGGCTCGAGATGTATGTCATCTCCATATCCTCGTCCTCCACGTGCTCGAATTGCGGCCACATGCAAGCCAACGGCGTCCCCGTACCCAGTTCGCTACCATGCTAACGCTAACATCACCCGGGCTTTGCGCCTAAGCCAGATAGAGACATGTATTATTGAAACGAAGGCCCAAAGCACAGTGAGCCTCATGTACCATGGTTCTGCGTTCTTCGGTCCTCCTATCATATAAGGAAGCGGGGCCGCTCCCAGGCTTCGTATAGGTATGTCCGTACATGCATAGCCGCTGACTTTGGAGCTAGGCGGGCTTCGACTGGATAGGTCTGCACGCTCCCAACTTTGCCTTGTGGCAGTACTGTAATGCATGATTTAAGTGCCCGGCAGTTACTTCCCCCGGGTCTGAATGGACTTTCTCGAGCGGAAACGGACTGGAGGGTGGAGCGGTCCATGCTTTCCACCCGGGCAGACTAGGTTGATGCATGTTTTGTTCATGTGGACAAACGAGGATATTAGAATATCTGTGCTGATACTAGCTTCAATTTAGTTTGAATCATGGTACGGATTAGCCTCAGAAGCTATATGTTATTATTCCAAGACGGTATTTAGAAGGGGTTGGTGTGAAGACTAGTTGCACTATTGATTGCGCCATCATAGGTCATAGCGCTGCAAAACGCTGATGCGAATCACAAGTGAAAGGCTTAGTTAACTACTCCGTGCTCGAACATTGTTTACCCGGGCGATCCAGATTTTGGTTTGGCCAATGTTATCGCGGTGTATGGTCTGCGTAGTAGATACCTGCCAGAGGGTTCGGAATGAAGAAACGGCATATCAGCACACCAACCTCAGATTAACCCTACTACTACGGATTACTGTGTGTTAATCATAATTGTCTCTGCCCCAATCACTTGCATGTGTCTTTCCTATCTGATAACAATCTGCCTATCAGCACCCCTGCAAATAGGGGCGTCAGGGGCCATGCAGGCGACACCCGTGCACAAGGACTGGAGGACTGGTGAACGGGTAACTTGCGCGATTCAGCGTACCTACACTAAAACCTGCACAGGATGTACACATGTCATCACTCTATCAACCAGGGATATCCTTGCCTGTCTCACCACCGTAGGATGCACCTGTAATCCTGATATTCAGACTGCGCTATTGGTCCCATCCCGAGGCAAGGTAAGCTGCCGTGCTGTGGGCGCGGTCCGATCCCCTCGCTCCACGGTTCCATGTGGTTGGGACAGGATTAATCAGTCCATGTGGAACTGCATAACTGAGCTTTAAAAAGCAAAGGCAAACATACTTGAGCATGTTAGTAGTTTACCCAAATTATCGATTTTCCTAATCAGGAGGTTTAGTTCGGCTTATCGCCAAACAAGGTTAAATGCGGGTAGAACAGGGATGTTGACTATCCTAACCTCGGCAACTCGCAAGGTGAGTTGGGCAATTCAAACCAGTTTCAATACGGTAATAGTGCGGCTCTTGTTCTCTGCGTTGGAGCTATTCGTCCTACGCGTGCCGTGTTCCGATTCCTCGCTCCTTTTCGTTCATGCAACCAGTGGTAGAGTCACCCGGGCTTTGATCTACGTGTTCATGGGTTTCAGGGTGTTCGCCCGAGAGGGGTAAAGCAGGTAAAACATACCCAATCATCCACCTATGTGCCGCCCACTCACTCACGACACGGTCCATGCAAGATTGACTTTGAGAAAGGGGGCCAAGATATTGATCTGAGTGGAATCTTGAGTCAGTCACCCGTCCACCACACACTACCCTGATTCAGTGCCTAGAGGCTAGTTTCTGGTATTGGGGTATCGTAGATCAATCATTCTAGCCTTTCAATTCTTCCCATTTGGGCTTGTGCATACATCACAACTAACTAAATAGTTAACCAATCACTTCTCGCTGATAATATAATATCTATCTTGCTCCTCGGGTTAAGGTTTCCCCAGTTTACTCTGTATTGGACTATACAATGTACCTGTGGACTCAAAGATGGGGTGGTTCTTTTGTTTTAGAGCTAGGATACAATCTAATTATCTGATTCCTGATGTTTGAGATGTGTACCACAGCCGACCGAAAAGGGAAATGCCGCGGATATCCTCCAACCCTGTGACAAAGTCGAGGGAAGGCGTTACACTGTGCCACCTGTAGGCGAGGCAGATACATTTTCAGGAGTGTAGGCAGGTCCAAGTGTAGATTGATAGCATGTCCTACCTATCATCTCCTAAAATTTAGTCGTGAGGTACCGGAAGTGAAATTCCCTACAGGTCGAACATGTGTGTTTCATTTCCTGTAACCAGGAGCGCTCCATGCTTCTGTTTCTAGCTTCGCGGGTAGACAAACACTATATTGTATAAAATGGAAACGAAACGTGAAATGACTCGTCTAGCCACAGCACTCCAATCAGGTCCCTGCTGTCAATTTCGACATGGACGCAATAGGCAGGAGGATCATGCTGCACATGCACGATCTAGATCGAGTAAACAATCTACGGAGTATGCATCATCAAATCAATTCTGAGATTTCCCTACATGGTCCCAATGATCGACAACATTCATTGCACGGGATCTCGGGAACCAGATGGTATGAATGCTATCAATTCCGGGAGCACATCCGAATTCCCCGATCGAGGGGATGATCCTTTGATTGGATCTATCACACATCCACCCATTTGATCACCATTTTGATCTGTCACCTTGAGTCTAACTTGGCATGTCGATCCCGAGTACTCCGTACGGAGTAATTGCGAAGCTAGCCGTGATTTAATGTACAGTTTATGCCAAGTACTCGCTAGCGACAATTGTGTGGATCACATCTCCACCACAAAGATACGTGTTTTTCCCACTTGTGGCTTTTACGGCGCCTTACAAGTCTTTACAGTACAAAACTCGACTGTGCCACAGTGAAAAAAAGCAAAAAAGAAGCTAAAAGAAGCGAAAAAGCAATCCACAGCCACTGCTACCCTCCCCCACCTCACTGAGCCACTCTTCTCGTCCTATGGGGAGCGCTTTCGCTCTCCCCGAAGTGACGCAATGAGATCCTCAACTCCACTCATTGAGGCGGTGTTACGATCCTTAGCTTTTTCTCGCGAGCCATGACGTTGGGTAGCACGGGATAAGGATGCCACCAGCAGTCCACAATTAATTTCTGAATGTGGAAGTCGGGCGCTCCGACGTCACTGGCAGGAAAAAAAAATAATCTCGAATCTTTGTATTGTTTCGTATCTGCGCCCGGGTGTGGATTCAGCATTCCAAGGTTCTGTATCTGCATCCGTATCTGTATCTGTATCTGTATCGCTGGGTGAAAGAAACCCGGGTGCAATTGGTCTGAGCGTGCAGGACAGAACACGAGGAAGGTGTGGGTGTGGTAGGACAAATTCCTCTAGTGGGTGATCGGGTCAGGTTCGCCCTATCACCAGGGTAAATAATGTGCACCGTATAATGTCGATCAGGTTTTCAGTTGTGATTAAGTTCTATGGTTTGGTGATCTGGTGGCTCGGCTGCACATGCACCTGGGGTGATAGTGTGGTGCTGCAGGGTCTGGCCTTTGCGTTTGCCCGGTAGACTGGGTGGGTAGGAGGGAGAGGGGGGGTCATGTGTAAATGTTCAGGTACCCCTATGATAACCCTAGGACTGAGACCTGTGGCGTACATTGAGCAGGTACGTTTGCTTTGGAACTTAAGGCTTGGGTTGGACTGTGGGGGATCTTCACGGTCTGAGCTCGGTTCGCTGCTTATGTCTGGTTTTATACGATATACACCTGGGCAGCCCACAGGCATCGCCCATGCTCCTCTGGCTCGTGATAAGCATGTTGGATATTGAGGATCAACAGAATTCGGTGCACAACATGGAGTGTGTCTCTATCTTCTGTTTGGGCCAGTGCCATGTCTCGAGTCGGGGTCCCGATTTGGTATCTCAAACACGTCTGTGATATATGCAAACTCGAAGTCGCGAGTTACGATTTGCTGGAACTTGACATAGACATACCCAAAACACGTATACCTCCAACGACAATGCTGCCTTCTAGAAGGACTTCCATGCAATATCGATGCAGCCCCTCCGAGCCTTACCAACAACACATACATACACACTTCAGAATCGACCGGGATATATCATGAAACACCCAAAAATACCAGGGAAGACCATGTAGACATGAAATGCCGCAAATTCTCCGCAGTCCCGTCAGAAACCTAGTTCCAGATTTGTCACCTTAGCCAACGAGACTTTCTATTCGGTCGTGGTCCATGGCCTGCGATCAGATACCTGGTTCTTGGGGTTAATGCCGTGTAACGGCCATCACAGGCTAGATGAGAGGAGTCACTGTAAGATCAAGACCTATTTGCAATTTGTAATGGCTGCCAACAGATGAATTTCCTCCTTCTGCTATGTCGATACATTATTTTGACCATTTCTGTTCGGTAAATGTCTCAGAGGAGTAACCTCAAACCAAGTCCCATCTCAACGTCCCAGCCACTAATACTATAAAAGAAACTAGACATGCATCATACGAACCTGCACAACCGTATGAAACACAGGCCAAGAATACATAACAAGAAAAGGACCCCGATCCACGTTGAAACATGACCGTGATACAGAAATCTATTTCGCCCTTCAACCCACGCCACGTAAGACGTAAACCATAAATGGAGTCAAATGCAGAAAGTCTTTTTTACCAAATGCTTCTATTTTCGAATGCATTATGCAACCTCGAAAATAACTTACTCGTCTAAACCGAACCAAACCCACTCCCAGTATAGAAGCCTACTTCCCCAAACCGTCCATGTTAGCCGAACACCAACACCAACACCCAATCCAACCCAATGACATGAACACCCCGTTACGCAGAACAACCGCGTGCTTGTACTCCCCTCCGTAAACAAAATATGCGCGATCAGTTCCCGATCTCCTCGTGCACAACGAACCAAGGAAGCGCCGGTACTAATTTGTCTGGATACAAGATATGTGGAAGCCAGGATTGTACCCGGGTACATCCGAGGGAAGAATGTACCTATACAGACACAGGGTGAAAAGAAGGCAAATTCAATTTCTGGATGCAAAGTGAGGTCTGTTCTATTCGTTAATGCCTTACATCAACCCTAAAAAACCCCCGTTCTAGACCATAAACCCAAAACAACACCCCAAAACAAGGACCTCACCAGTACCAAACCGCCACAAATTCCCACGTGTATGACGAACCCCAGCCCAAACAAAATTAAACAACAAGAATCAAAACGCCCGCCCGCTCGCCTGTTTCTCCTCAATCCGGCAATTTGTCATTCCCAGCGCCCATCCTGTGCAACATATGTCCTTTCTGCATGTACGTGTACACGTGAGCCACCCACAACCCCTCCAAACCCCACCCCAGCTCAGCCCGGTCTGAATCGCCATGCCTGGTTTCGAGTTTGGACTGTCGAGCATGGATGTGCAAATGGGCTGGGTTGCTCCGAGGGGGCGGTACTGGTACTGGGTTTGGAGACATGGCATGTCAACGCTTCAGACATGTACAAATAACTAGTTACAGACATAAAGATCTACAATATATAACATGCTATCTTAATGTACGTAGTTACCTTGGCCCTGTACTTACATGCACATGTTAATAACTACCACGCAGGTACTCCGTACATGGCAGTAATAATGATATCATGTAATATTAATCCGACCTGCATGGAACACTGTGTATAGCGTGCGTACTCGAGCATGTGTACATAGTACATACATATGTCTCCTTGCTACATAATTACTCCAAACTACTTACCACATACATGTACGGAGTATCCCGTACTACATGCATCCTGCGCACAGCAAGCCCGTCCCGAAGGCCATCTGGAATCCGGGACGGGGCCGAAGGGTAGGTTCCAAGGTGGGAGGTTGCACGGCAGTTTTGGTTTTTGGGTGTTTGGTTTGTTGTGGAGGAGGACTGGGTGGGTTGGGAAGGGGGGAGGGTCTGTGGGGTTTTGCTAGGTGGATGGTCGTGTGATGGTCTTGTGATTTTCTTTGGATTGTTTGGGTTATGGGGGATTGGATTGGGGCGATGGGTTTGGTGTGTATATATCAAGAGGGAGACGGGAGAGGTTGGCGTCGGGGTTTGGATTTTGATTTGGACTGGAGGGGGTTTGGTGCCTGATTGCGATTGGGGTTGGGTATGCATTCGACATGTGGGAAGTGGTGGTGGTGTGGGTTGATTTTTTTGGTTCAGCTACTGTTGTAAATCCAATGTGGACATGAAAGGGTATACTGAACTAGGCATGTAGCCCGGAAGAAATTCCAATGGTATTGGGTATCGAAGACTAAGTATATACAGACAAGTAGACAGTGAAGTTCACTAGTGTGAAGACCCTCCTATGGATGGGTCTTCATTTAATGGATCAGAGTGAAAGGAGTATTATACAATATAAATACTACTGCGAAGCATTGACACTAGTACTGCCTGTATTCCAAACTGAACTCTGAGCCTTCTAACATTGCTCCGAGTTCTACTAGTATAGTTGTGCGCGGGTAAGCGAGGTCATATGACTCTCTACCTCCGGTCTCTCGGTGGTATAGTTCTATATACCGGGTCCTGCGACCCTTCTAGTAAGACGTCGTGACATTACCTCCCTTCTTCAATGTATATCGCCCTCGGCATGCTCCTTGGTCTCTTGCCGGCATCTTACTTCTCGCTTTATATGGTAGCTTTTTCGAGTCCTTTAACGCTTTGACTGGGTCTTCTTTGTCTTATGCGAAGGTTTTCGAGGTCATACGAAGGTTTTCGAGGTCTTTCCGAAGGTTTTTAAAGGTAGCGTACCCCTCTTCTCTTAGGGGTATACCCTTATAATCCCTTTCTCGTTATGTCTTTTAATAGAGGTACTACTAACTAGGTTGTGGTAGCTATACCTATTACCCCTACTGAGGTATGGTATATACGGTATATTAATTCCGTTAGTAGTATCCCTAATAGCGTTTATTAAAGCTCTACGGCTAGTCTTAAGTACTAGTATTATTATTAGTAGTATCAGACTTATATAATAGTGAGGTTTTAAGGCTTTCTTTAAGGCCTCCCTTCGGTTTCTAACTATTTATAGGTCAATCCTTAGTTAGATAATAAAGCTAACGCTATTATTCTCGCTACGACCCCTACCGCTTATACGACTGCTTTAAGGGCTTTTAGGAGTACTTAGAACGTTCTCGGATAACGTATTAATACTAGTCTCGTTCCTACGACTATTACTCGCGCCCCTCCTCTACCACCGCTATCGCCGCTACTACTACCTCCTCCTCTACCGCTACTACTAATAATAGCGCTAATATTATAGGTTTAAGGGGTTCTAACTAGGTTATTATAGCGCGTACTTAGTCTTTAGGGGGTTATTTTAGTCAGGTTCCGATTTCTCTTCAGTATCTTCGCGCTAGGTAGTTTCTTTCTTCCTCCTATATTACGTAGTCTCTATATATAGGTCTTTATTAACTTCGTAGTCTTTATAACCCTTTAGGAGGTTATTTAAGATAAGTTTTACCCCTATATTCCTATTACCTTTTCTAAGGCTATCTATCCTTTATTAGTCTATTTAAGGATTCGAGCTCCTTACTAAACCTAGGGATAGTATTTATTTTACTATTTAAGGTATCGTTATATAACGTAATCTTCCTAACTTGATAGGTACGTCGTAGGCTAATAATAGCGAGGTTCTCTATAAGTATACCTACGCTCCTACGTATTTATCTTCCTTAATTAGCGAAAGATAGGTTTAGGGTTTTTATAGAGTTAGTAGGGCATTTTACCCCCTTTTTAAATAGTACTAGGCTATCTACTAAGGGTTCTTCTAAGCCTTCTTTATAGGTAGTTATATATCTATCGAGTTCTCTTTTTCGAATATATCTAATACTATCGTTTCTTTAAGTACACTCTTTAATTCCTAGGTATTTTCGCTATCTCTATAGCCCTACTAGCGGACTAGGTATTATAGGCCTCTACGTATTATAGGCCTCTACCTCTCTTTCTCGCCTTTAGGATCTTATCTATCTTAAACTTAAGCTCCCCTTCGACTTTAAGGGGATCCGGACACTTACTTTAAATTAGGTTTCCTTTATAGGGTTCTAGTATCGAAATATATTATATAGTATAAATATATTAGTATAGTGGTATTAGTAATAGTTAGTATACTTACTAGCCGATCTTTCTTATGATTTAGAAGGGTCCTTTATAATAGTTTTCTAGCTTCTTAAATAGGTACCCTAAGTCTATATAGGTATTTCGAAGTAATACCTAATCGGTTATATAGAAAGATTTCTCTATCCTATTCTTATCTATAGCTCTTTTTATAGTTTCTTTTATCCTTTATAGCTTCTTTAAGAGCTCTTCTCTTATTTCTACTAGCTTAGTCGTTCTAGCTTTTATATCTTAGTAGATCTCCTTATCGTTATCTTCGACACTAAAGCGTAGTTCTAGCCTTATTCCTATTAAAGCCTTACTTAGTATTATCCCTAAGGCTAAGTACGTTATAGTATTATATATAAACTACGTAAGGGGGATCTATCTTATCTAATTATCTTAGTGCTAGCTTATATAGTTCCTTAGATAGTACTCGATTAACTAATTCTATCTCTCGGTCTAGCTATCTATCTATAGGTAGTATACGGTAGATAATCGCCTTCGAACTAATAGATAGTAATAGAAGCTAAACTAGAAAGCGCTAGTAAAGAGGCTTCTTTAGTTACTAACTAGGTTTTCTAGTATTCCTAGTAGTAGTATAATCTTTATATATATTATAGT